>JARJEB010011659.1:0-16614 GCA_030264535.1 Liometoxenus newtonarum | reverse complement strand
TATATATATATACAGGGTGTCTCAATTAAACCGGAACATAGGATTTAGCGTGTTCCATTTTATTAGAGACAAGCAATTACCAGGGCCGGATTATGCCTACCGTAGGCCTTAAGCACTTGACTGAAATGTATATTGGTGACCAAAAAAAAAAAGTTCTCAAGTCTCAATAAAGCGAATGCATCGCAGGTGTGATGTGAGGTGACTAAAAAAAAAAGCTAGGGCTTTCAAATTTCCAACTCATCAGCCTTCGTAGGCCCTCCAATTTTCATCTCATCACTCTTCATAGGCCCTGTAATTTTCGCAGGCCATAGGGACAGTGCCTATAGTGCCTAATGGATAATATGGCCCTGGCAATTGCATTGTACGGGAATGAGATATGGAACCAAGGTAGGCAACCAAGAATGCAAATAAATATCATTCTGTCAAATGAAACTTCATTGTTTTCGTTCAATATTTATATTTTATAATGTCATGGATATCCTTGAATGAATCAGTAATTTTAAAAATATTGTATTCTCCAGAAGACAAAATTTAAATGTGTTTCTAGTATCAATCGGGTTTAAGCTTACTCTACAGGTTTTTATTGTATCAAGCGAGGAAAATTTGTTGGAAATCTGTAGGTTTGGCTACCGGTTTCGAGAATTCACGTCCTAATCATCAGGCATATGATGAGGACGTGAATTATCGAAACCGGCAGACAATAAATTGTTCAGTACTGTGGGAAGGAGTTTCATCAAATTTCTTTCAACCATCAATATAAAATATGGAATGAAAACAATGAAATTTCATTTGACAGAAGACAGAATGATATTTATGTGCATTCTTGGTTGCACACCTTGATTTCATATCTCATTCCCATACAATATAATTGCTTGTCCCACATAAAATGGAACATAGGGAACTACAGGTGGCACGCTAAATCCTATGTACCGTTTTAATTGAGACAGCCTGTATACAATATGATACCCAAAAGCGCAATGTGTTTTTAGTCCGTACTCATATTACCAATAAAGTTGTTAAAACCGAGGCCTTGCGTTATTATGGCTAATCTTATGGAATTGCGTGATATTTTCTAATAAAATTACAATGGCTCGCGGCATTTCAAAATGGAAATATCTTTATGGCAAGGCAGCTGGTAACATGAACGGCATTATGACGAGGTATGTTAAACTTTGAACAAACATACAAGGATAAATGGAATGATTTACTTATATAATGATATGGAGAATATGGTTACGCGATAATATGATAAGGCTTCAAAATTCATGATTTTAAGTGTTTTACCGAAACCGTCGCCATTAAGTGTACGATTTCAGTGGCAATTTTCTATATACTTTGTTACAAAAATTTACCGGCTAAAATATTTGAATGCAACTCGAGTCTACAAAATGGCGGAAATTTAGCGGACAATTTAAGTAACCGGTACTTTGCTCTAATTTTACTGTTTACAAATGTTATAGTCCAGCGATTATCAACCGCTGTGCTGCGGCATTCAAGTGTGACGCTAAATTCTTGAAGTGACGGTACTGGTGGAAGTGACGGTGTTCCTTGTATAGGCAACCAGTCGGGCATTTCTTCTTCAACATTCGGGCGGTCAACGATCATGTTGTCAGTGCTCAGCTCCGAAGTTTGCCTTGATCGTGTTCGGCCTCTTGCATGGTGTCCGTCTACCTGTACGGTTGTGGTCCGTCGAACAGCAGGAGGTCTATAGCAAGCTCTTGGCATACGACATTCCGGGCGACCTCCAGTGGCGGATTTAGGTGACGTTGGGCCCTAGGCAAAATTTTCATAATGGGCCGCCATTAAAAATATAATAATATAAAAATGGGCCCTCATTAAAATATGTAATATAATAACATAAAATTAAAATTTGCTCGATAATGGGGCCCTTTAAGCCTGGGCCCTAGGCAAATGCCTAGTTTGCCTAATGGTAAATCCGCCAATGGCGACCTCGAAGTCTCGCCTGCTGTTTGTAGGTAAGCAAATAACCCGCCCGAGAGTTCATCAGTGTGTTTGTCGTTTACGTATGGCTTTGCGAATTGTAGAAGTTCTGGTGATTGATTGTATATTTGTACACTCATCGACACCTCGACGAGACCGACGACAAGAGACGTCAGAGAAGTAGTTCAATCGCTTCTACCTTCTTGGGGGGGACCAAGTACAATTCTTTTAAATTTATCTTATTCTTGGTGTGCCGCCAAATTGTGTACCGTAAGGAAAAAAAGTTGAAAATCACTGTTATAGTAATTTAGTCCTTTCCAATTTAGTAATTCTTTGTCATTCACTCCACCACTAATATACTACGCTCACCTCTCAATATTGACAAATCCCTCTTACATTTCCTTTTTCGGTGTTTTTCTAATTTTTCTTTTGTGGGGAGCAAAACGCGTCTCATCGTAGCAATGTATTTTATAAAATAGGGTGGCTAAATGCAGTGCATATGTAGCACCCCATATGCATTTATATTACCTCAGTATAGCAAGTGCGCTTGACTTGGTCGAAAATTGCTTTCTTTTACAGTCCTCGTCAGTTGGCGTGCGTCTTATGTGCGTTGATCATGTAACTAAGCGTTTTTCGATTTTCTTGCACGATCTGCCCAAGAAACCAAACCACCTCTTGGACTTGGACAGACACTTTTTCTTATGTTATCCGTAGTGAAAAATAGCCCACTTACCAACGTCTGAACATCCACCCCATGTTCCTTGCTGCGCCTGACGTGCCAACTTGTTAATTGCGTCCACGTAAAGACGGGAAGCTGCTGCGGCACCTGTAAAATATTAACGAAACTTAGTTAATTATTTGTTACTTCACAGTTAATGTATTAATTAACTTAAAACTTTAATGTTTATGGATACTTGATGACTCAAAGGCAATGACACTGCGGAAACAAAAACCGTGTCGAAAAAGTGGTACTTAAAACTTTTCTAATGAATTAAATATGTTTGAAGAAACGGTAGGTAAACGGAAAAATTTAAAAAGTTAGGAATTGTACAAAACGGGGCTTTCATTAATAAAATTTTTCATGTCGTTCCTTCGTTTTATGTCATTTGTAAAGAAGTAAGTTCTTATTTAATAAGTGAAAACGTACAATCATTTATCATTCTGGTAATATACTGTAAATTTCGTTGGCGTGTTGAGTGACTGGGCATTTATACAGAGTGATCACAAATAATTGACTATACTAACAGCCAACTCTTACGTAAGCAAAAAAACATGAACTGTTAACGAACGAATGTCATTAATTCACTCTGTAGATCACTCTACGAAGAAAAACCAGCAGTTCTACATAGCAGTTGATTTACTTCACAAATTTGTAAAGTTTTTACGCAAATGAATTTCATAAACAATATAAATATTTTCCACAAACGCAACTCAGTTTCTGTTTCGTCCGTTTGGTGGAAAACAACATTTACCTACATTACGAATCTGTAATTCCAGTTGAATAAGCGAGAAAATAAATTTAACTAATTTACTTTTAACGAAACACTTTTCACGCTTTATCTTTTACAAATGCATTTTCATCGCAACGGTTTTCAAGTTTTCAAGTTGAAATTGTAGCAGCAAAACATTGCAGAAGTTTCTTACTTATAATCCCACAGATTATCTTCTTGCTGATTTGTGTTTGTGCATAGTTAAATTTAATAGCAGCAAGTTTATTATAAAAACAAATCGTGACTTTATTAGATTAGACAGTGGCGGATTTACCTTTATGGACAAACCAAACCAAACCAATCGAGAGGGGCCTTCGCGCGACGAAAAAACACAACTAATATGTTTTTTTTTGACATTTGCGAGCGGAGGGTCCACTTTACATTCGAATTGTTCTAAATCCACTACTGTACAAGTGTACATCGGCGTCGTGATGAATCATGTAGGTAAGTAAGTAAGTTGTAGCATAAAATGACTTCCTGTTCGTAATTGATTGAGTTGTGCTGAGATTTTTTCATATATTCATTGTATTACTCAATAAAACGAAATAACAAAACAAATGAAGTAAATTTTAATATTTTTAGTTATTGTTAGTTATGCACGCCAAAATTGTTCAAACATTTTAATAAAGTCAAGAACATTGGATAAACTAAAGGGAAAAGTATTATTAAAAGTTAAAAGTACAAACAATCTCGTAATTTTCCCAAAATGCACTTCCTTGCACAAACATAGTTCCAAGAAGTTTTCTAAATTTCATATACACATATATGAATGAAAAAACGGTGATAAGATAAATTTCAAGTTGGAATTATTGCATTTGGCATATCATCGTGCCAAATGCAGTCGTGTCTTTTCAATCTTCCAACTTTATACCATCATCATACATTACATGTCTTCAACAAATGTTTTTATTCGTTTATTCTTTTAATACTTTGCCAAGAAGTGTTACTTACTTATTTCTATTAAACTCATAGAAATAGAAATCTATAGAGAGAACATAAAGAAGATTTAGTGGCGGGGGGCATGCAGCCAGGGGGCGGAAAAGGATTCCACCAAATTGCTATATTTAGTTGCACCTAAAAGACAAGAAATTTGAAATAGACTCCAGTCTCGCGTCACTAGTCTGTGCGTGTACTTTGGGTAGTCAACATTTTTAGGGTTTAGTTTCTTATTATGCAACATAATATAATTATCATTAAATTACAATCAATTCAGTCTTCTGGAATATCTGCAAAACTCCAAAAAGGAACTATTAATGAAGAAGTCCAAATATTAGGTATTCCCCTTTAAGTCACATTTATCGCAGAACCGCATTGCCACTCTGCGGCAAAGAAATATCGCCGATGCAGCATTAAGTTAGAAAAGAAAGGTATCGCTAGACCCGGCTTTGCTTCAAAAATAAACGTACATTATGCGATATTATAAATTCTAACTCAAACCAATTGTGAACCGAACAATAGCCGTAGATCGGTTTCCTCTTCACAGTCTTGATAGTCTATTGCCTTGCAAATTCAAAATAATCTCCTTTTTGGTCCTCAGCGTACTTATAACAGCTTATACAGTTGGTGGAATCGACCGTTCGTAAATTTATGGCACGAATTAGAAAACTGTAATTAAACGCGACTGAGCTTGGGCTTGGAGTTTATAACAAAACCAGTTTCGATTTTTCCTCAGTTACCGCATCTTCCGGTGTTGCCAAAGCGCATTAAAAGCGTTTCCCACGGCCACATTACTAAACCTATTTCCATGTAGTTCGCTTATTGCCGAATTTCATTGCTCATTAGCGCACCCCATGCGTCTGTGCCAAATGTCAAAACCTCATGATCTTTCTTTGCATGTTTGCACACAAGTATACAAACGATGCTCGGTTATTGTCGTCGATTTCGACGATCCAACGATATAGGTAATGACAATGGTTTTCGGTACATTTTGGGTATAAGAATCGAGTCATAAACGCTTTCATTAGAATACTACCGAGTGTTTCCGTTTCCAAAAAAAGTATCAGCAAAATTTCCCTAAATCCATTGAAACAAATTAATTTTTGGTCAAAATTTACTTAATCAGCCGGTATACATATAAAATTGTAAGTATAGAAGTTGATGACGAAGAAACTATACTAGCAGGGGAATAACAAATGATCTGGGGGCCCTTTGGGACCCTTATTACAATCAAAAACATACGCAAATGATGAGATGAACATTAGTTATGGGGCCTCTTCGGAACGGGGCCTTGGGGCAACTGGCCCTGATGGCCCAATAGTAGTTACGCCCCTGACTACTAGGTTTTTTCCGTGAAGCTGTCATTACTAGTTACCACGCATCTTATACTTTTACTAGTTACTTTTGCTATGTCAGTGCACTTGCTGTTTGTAATGTTCTTGGCACGAGTAACGCGAATTACGGAATTAACACTAAAAGGAGGGAAAGGGTTGGTTGGTCTGTTTATTTTCCTCCAACCTCCATCTCAAGCATGTACAGTGTGTCGCCTATTGTTTGCAATTCACGACGACAGAATAACTTGTCCATGTATATGTCGTCTGCTCAAGTGTGCGTTATTTTAGGGTATATTTCTGCATGCTTTGTGCCCTATGGAGAAATACACCCATCCTATTTATGCTTCGTTCAGTATCTTAACCGAAAGCAGACCATAGTCGGAGAAGGGGTAGAACAACAACGATAAGATCACATTGTCACATTTAGTTTTGGATATATAGAACCAGAAGATGTAGAAAGGAAGTTAGGGGTTGCGAATTGCATAGTTTTTGGGAGAAAGGGTGAGTAATGCAATTAACATTGAGGATTTCTCATAATGGTAAGATAAATGTACGTAAACTGTTTTTTGTGAGCGATAACAAAATCATCAGCGAAATAAATAAAATCGGAGTAATTTATATTGCGAAAGCTGATTCAAATAAATGAGCAGAGGCGTAGGCAGGACTCCATGCACAGGGACAAGAACAAGGAGAATATCAAAAGAATCACTCCACCGAAATTAAAAAAGAAATAGAAAACGCAAAATTAAGACTTATCGACGGGGGGGGGGGGGCAAGCGCCATTCGCCCCATCCTGCATACGCCCATGTAAATGAGTCTTGCTAATAGTATAACCAAACTTTAATTATTTAGCCTTTCTCTGGATTTTAAGATGATAATGTATTTCACAATGGTATTTCACATATGTCAAGTCCACAAATTTAGTTTGCAGGTTAGTGGAATTAAAAATGTGATGCGCATGTTCGACCTTGACTCAGTGTTCATGATCAAGCATACTTTCTTGCTCTTTCTAGGATTATTTCTAGAGAATTATTTTTACAATGCAAGCATGCAACCGGTTTTACAATGTTTGTTTCAAATTGCATTTCATTCAACAATCGGAATACAGAAAAATTCAATTTCAATGTGGTTCTTCACATTCGTGGTGAAAAGTTCAACTTCATCGCCGCCTTAGAGAAATAAGTAGATTGTAAAATGTGTAAAATAACTGAAAATTTGGTTACAAGATAACTTGGGATTCATTCTTTGCCAGCGATTCTACAGTTGATATGTTGAAGTGCTCAATGCTATGCACCAAGTTCAATTATACCACATTTTTAAGTTGTTTTTTTAAATTTTTAGTTGAAATATCAAATTTACTTATAAATATCACCCAATTATATGGTTAATACATAACTAAATCTATATTATTAACGCGAAAGGCTATCCCAGTGGCTGGGGATGTGATGTGTTGAAGTTTTCAATGTTATGCACCAAGTTCAATTATACCACATTTTCATTTTGTTTTTTTAAAATTTTTAGTTGATATATAATAACCCAATCATATGGTTAATACATCATTAAATCTATATTATTAAATATCACATCCCCGTCGCCGCAGGTGTGTTATGTTGAGGTTCTCAATGCTATGCACCAAGTTCAATTATACCACATTTTTAAATTTTTAGTTGAAATATCAAATTAGCTTATAAATATTACCCATTCATATACTTAATAGTAATGTGAAAGTTGAAGTTCTCAATGCTATGCACCAAGTTCAACTATACCATAGACTGTTATATTTTTTAGAAGTTTTATTAATATACTTACATTTGTCAGATTATTACAAGATATACTTTTCTTGACTTTCTACAAAAATATTTGAAATGTGTGTGTATATAGTTTCCCCCCAAGGAGTTAAACATGATTAAGATGATACTGATGCGAATACATTACGTAAAAGTAAAAGTGTTGCAGGGAGGAGGACGTAGAAGGGAAGTTCATTCTGATTTTCATTGAAAATTGGAAAATGTGTGCACATTGAGACGAAATGAGAATCCCTCATATCATAATTCGATAGCTTTTCCCTCCTGTGAGTCTTTTAATATGAATATAGCTTTTGAGCCAACCGTCGTTTCGCTTCACTCACTCAGACTCACGGTGTCGCGAGGAAAACTTTGGAACTGAGTTCGAATAGTAATTTTCGGTTAGTCCCCCAAGTATTCCCACACTTACAAGTGGATTAAGACATTGTATACAATAATTACCGAATTCGGTGCATATCCGCATACATCTTGTTCAGCGTGTATTATAATTATAAAAGCGTTTTCTTCATCACTTTGCACACTCGGCGCGTTATACATCCGCCCCATGGAAAGAGGAAAGCAAAGCGAAAACGCCCCCATAGAGAAACCAGTTCAGCACCAGTAGATTAAGGCAATTAAAGTCACTTCGAAGACAAACTTAGTGCCACCATGGGATTTTAAATTTATACTTGGTTTCATATTACGTCCTTCATAATTTATCACCATCAACCAAACCACAAAGCCGTAAAGATGCTTCAATATTTCGAAACATCGTTTTTGGAAAATTTTCTGTACTTATCCTTGTTCTTGTTCTAAGAATCCTCATAGTAATCTTTTAAATGCATTAATTGTAAAGGATTTGATGGTTTTAAAATCGTACTTCCATTATTTCTGTTAAGCCTCGTTCTCATTCGGACAAAATGTTGCAATTATTCACGATTTTGATGGATCTCAGTGCGATTTTTACTTTCCGACTATCGAAGGATAGTAAGGAAAGATTTCCGAATATTCTTACTTAAAAACGTTTTTAAAAATTACGAATATTTGCAAAATGTTGAAATAATTTCAACTGTTTTCAGTGGCTGTCAAATTTTCCGAATATTCGCAACTGAGAAAAAAGCTTTAATGGGAAAATACAACAGATGATAAAACTAAGGAGCAAGGAGAACAAGTATACGCTGATGCTATTAAACTCCACTGTAATCCTTATCACATCACGCAAGTCCTTTTTCATAGTTGGGCCTTCTAGCACAAGTAACGAGAAAAGTATATATGCACGCGGACTTTACTCCGGATGACATTTTCCCGAGGATAGGGATCGACCTCGTCCTCGAATATATTTATCCTTATACTCGTACTAACTCCTTTATATTCCTTTGGTAGGTACATAGCAGACCCAGTCTATATAGTCATCCACGTATATATAAAACGAAAGATAATACCTGGCTGGAAGGATTTCAAGTACTTCAATACGAATACGAAACAAGAAGTTGATTTTCCAACTTACAATACATCGAAATATATACTCGTCCATGTAAATTTTCTCGCCAAATTACTTTGCTAAAGACTTTTTACTAGGTATACGTAGATTAACTAAATTGTTGGTGAACTTGGATTTGCACAATTTGTGTATTAATTTCTTTCTATCTCTGAAGTTATTATCTAAGGATTGTTTCTACTTGGCATATTATAATGGCAATAAATCGGTGCGTTAAATTCGCACCACACAACTTTCCCGACCATGCATACTACGATTTCGTAGAAATCGTTGATCGTAAAAGAAATCGCAACTTTTCAAGAAAAGTGCCCTTCTTTACTGGCGGCCGATTTTATTTAGTTTTAGGTTTTACACCAGGTTCAGATTAGAGGGATCAAACCAAATTTCATCCCGATATGTTGTTTGGTTTGGCCGCAATTTTGTTCACATACACAGACACACTCCAAAAACCACTTTTTCGGAATCTGGAAGACCCGTCGTTACTTTCCTTACTATACCTGCGGTAAGTCGGAAAGTAAAAACATTTTAATATTAAAACTTTGAAAAAACATATTATCTTTTGATCAGAAACATATTTATTGTAAACGTACAATTACAATTTATTTACTTCCCCATCATAAACATACGTTTCACTTTTATATGATGTTATCTGTACCCGTTACGAAAATTCTGCTCGAAGAAGTGGAAAAACTTGTATAAGAAATAATAAAATATCTGGGGTTTGAGCAATTTAAGAAATTAAACTGATCGCTAGTAGTGGCCCAACTAAGTGGTCTATGTGCTGTGGCGTAAACCATACTCCTCAAAACAATCTAGTAGTGGAAAAACTTTGAAAAGTTTCCTAATACGATTTCATCTCAGAATTATATTCTTTTCACGGGTTTGTCTCAAAGATTTTCTTCTTTTAAGAAAACAACTCTAAAAATAATCGCTTTTTTGTTCTTCTTTTTATTTTTACAAATTTGAATTAAAAGTACCGGAGGGAAATTGTAATTAAACAGAAATATCAATCGATTAATTTGTTTAAACAATTCGTGGTTAATTTAGATCAAACAACATTCGCAATGTTGGTTTGGTTTGACATTCGGTATAATTGTGCAAATACCAAATTTGTAAAAGGCAATAAACGTTGGCTACTAATAACAATCCAACTGGATTAAAAGTGGAAAGGTAAAATCACAAATCGAATGACATGAATTTATACCGGGTGTTATGGCATAGGGGTGTTAAAAGTGGAAAGGTAAAATCACAAATCGCATGACATGCATTTATACCGGGTGTTAGGACATAGGGGTGAACATAGGGAATTTACATACTTAGAACGTGTATCAAACTTTTTCGCACTCGCGTGGAAAACAACAAAATTATTCTGAAAATCATGGCCGCTCAAATTTCAGACCTACAAACCTATATTTAATTTTTATTTTTAATTTAAAAATGTGTGTTAAAATAGTTTTGGTATCAAAAGACGCGGAAAATTATTGTTTTTATTTGATGTGATTGCGATGTATGTCCATGCAAATGCAGATCATATGTTCACCAATATGCCATAACACCCGGTATATCGGAAATGTAATATTTGGTCAACTCGAAAATCAACCGTAATTTATGGACTAATTTTGAGCTAGTAACATTGCCAATCATTTTATGTTCAAATTTATTTTCCACAAAAATTTTTTGTTGTTGTAGAAGAAGTTAATTGATATAAAGGAAAAGGATTGTCCTTTCTGTTGATATAGTTGTCGTCGTTAAGTCCAAGCGTGATTTAATTACTGAATTATTATATTTTAACGACTACATTAAACCGTCATCATTACCACGCCAAGCTCAACTCGCTTGTGTCAGCGATAACTGTTTGTCAACTTGAGTGACGCTCGGGCTCGCCGGTCGCAGTTGGTGGTTTTCAACCACAAAACGATGTCGAGTTAGTTTTATTATTGTTGGGCGGCGATAATAAACGCTCGAGAAGTAGGACAATGCAATGAAATAAAAGATACAGAAGTAAAACTCAAATTAAAAACCTAATACTCTCCCAGAGTGCGTGCTTCAGAACTTTATCTCCTTTTTGCTTTTCTTCTTGAGGAAACAAATTAAACTACTACGCTTTTATTTGTCTCTATGAAAAATATTGCGCTAGCTGTAAATTGAAATGATAAAAAATATGAAAGACAACTAAGAAATACATTTATTTTGATAGGGAAATTTTATGTAAATTTACGCATGCATATAGGGAGAACAATATTTTATAATATCAATTTCGAAATATAATATCGAAATATAAATCAATACACGACAGGACAGTGTTCTTCTCTAAAGCGAGAGCAAGAGATCTCAAATGTAAATAATATTTAAAAAAATGTTAAAAAGAAAGAACACAAAAATGAAAACTCTTCGTCGTCGATGTTTGTATTTGTTGTGAGTGCGTTGTGTGGTGGTTTATGTGGATGTTTGCGGTTTTAGCATATCGTTACATAAATCTAAACCTCCAACCTCCAACGAATAGTACAAAATGGAGCAAAATGACCAGAGTTATGGGGTTACACTTTACAATACCCTAATGTACGCGCAACGAATTTATGCCGACTCCAATCGAAACTATAAATCGATAATGCAATTTATTATTATTATGAAAATAATATTTTTCTACGACCACTACGGAAAATAGACAAATACGCACAAACAGCAGGCGCTGAAACCGAGTCTTTACGTATGTTCAAGGTGTTACATAATGCAACGTTGAAAGTAAAACGCGCATGCCGAAGTTGGCAACATTAGATTTTTTTAACCTCACTTAGTAACAATCGGACATCAACGTATCATTATGCAGTTTGGTTGCATATACTAATCGTAATACAACCCGTATCCATTTTATTCATTTATTTGGTTTGTTTTCTTTCAGTCTATAAAATAAAATGTGAGACGAAATGAAATTGAAAAAGTAAATCGAACAGACTGAAGTTGGCTCGCAAGTTTATAACCGCCTGGATGCATGCAACCAGACAAGCTCACTTGCGTTCTATGGGTTGCCCTCACTTTATCGTTTCAGCTGATTTGCTTTTTTTAAGTTTATTAAATTATTATATTGTGTCGTCGTAGAAAAGGTATAGTACGTAACACGAGTGGAAACTGACAATTGCGCACTCGCGGATCCTACTAAACTCCCCCCTATGTTTGGCTTTGTGCGGAATAGGCAACCTTTCACTCTAATTACGTAATATACTATTCTGCAACTGCAGTTTACTTAATTTAATTAATTGCAAATGTTCATGATGAAAAAAATAAAGGTCCACAAAAACAGAATGCTAATTATTTTTGTTAGAACAAAAATTCAACGATAGGAAGGTGCAACCTATAAATTAAAACGAACAAAAAGAATCATAAATATTTAAAGGAATGCAAAAATTGTATTCACGCGGTTTTCCTCTTCCCAATAACACTGGTTGGTATTTTAATTAAACTTTTTAATTTCAATTAAACGCACTGCGACTAGAAGTAGAGAATCTAAGGGACAAAGAACCACTAAACTCGTATTAAAATGTTTTCAATTTTATTTTTCTAATTTTTTCACTTTTTCCGTATTCCCGGCTAGTTTTTATCTAAAATTTCGAAGTATGTTTAATCAATGTTTATATTTAATTCGCGTAAACAGCAATTTATTCACTTATATCCCAGCATATTCGGTCTGTTTGTTAGTCAGTCCTAGTGCGTCCTGAACTGCACCGAACAGATGCCAACGCGTTTGTTATGCAAAAGTGCAGCCAGTGTATTCGGTGCAGAAGCGTTTCTTAGTCAGTTCCGCACTGACTCGAGAGGAGATGCAGGCTAGTGCAACCAGTGCTGAATTATGACGCATGCGTGTTGAGAGTATAAACCAAATGGAATTTTTAAGTAATCTAGGTTATGTTTTGTTCAGTTCTGCGAGAGTTTCTGTGGATTTTTAAATTTGTTTCATTCAAAACAGAATCCTGCAAACGTCAAAGTTGAAATAGGTGATTCTGGAGTTACTGCACTAACACCTTTGTTATGGTGCACTGACCGTCCATTCCAGCACTACACTGAACCTTACTGGATAACGAACAAACCTATTGTGATTTTAATGTTTCTCTTATCCATTTTGTCAATTTATTATCCAACGGTTCGTGTACAGTTCGCACTCGTACAGATTCGATTAAACAACGACACTTTAATAGAATGTTCAATATGTAGTCCTGGAGTAGAGTACAGAGGAGGAGGAGGAGGAAAATAGACAATCGATAATATAGCAATACAACATTATTGTGTAGAATTGCGAATTGTTACAAATTTGTGTGTTCTTCTGATGGAGTCACTATTCAGCATGCTATAGCAACTGATGTTACAGTAACAGTTGTCCAGACACTGATGGTTGCCGGTTGGTAATCGTGTAAAACACTGGAAATGTTTGTACCAAACACACTGTTCTCTGTACAGTTCCGAGCAATATACTCGTATCCAGAGAGCTTAGTTAATTGTAATACGGCACTTCATTGTTAATAAACATAATGTTGTTATGATTGTAATGATAAAGCGCGGCTTTGGAAATTTCAATGGATATTATAGGATCGCGTTTAACGACAGCCAAAATATATTGTATTTGTGGTGTTCAGTTTACTTTGAGTTTCATATTACAATGTCATTAACAGAGGGTTCCAATACATTGTGATATAATCAATACTGGATTAGTAAATAGGCCAAATGGGGCCCGTACCTTTTAAGTGCCCCGCGACATTGTATAAAATTTAGCGAGGGGGCCCCGAAATTTTGATGGCTTACGGACCTTCATTCAGTTTAATCCGGGACTGGGTATAATTAGGATAAATATGATTTAGATCAAGTTTCTTGATACACCTAGTAGTAATAGCAGCCAGAGTTAGGTTTCCTATTCATAGTGAAGTCCCTATAATCCGTAATCCTTTTAACACCACACAACGTTTTAGTCCTCTAATATCCTTTACCATGGCCAGACTATACGCATAGATAAAGCTTCGTTTATGGCGCGTTATGTTATGATATTAGCTATTATATTCTGTCCAAAACTAGATGATACTACTGTCGTGAGCATGAGAACACATCCATGTTGTTAAATTGGCTCACAGACTCATTTAAGAGCATATTTTGGAAAAATTGGAGAAATTTTAAGTTTGAAATACGCGCCAAAAGGCATAGTAACTTTATTTAATAGCGTTTTCAACTTATGTGCACTCGGGCAGGACTGAACTGAACTCGACCAAGGGAGATCTGAAAACGGGCAATTTCTGCACGGGCGCACTTGAACTAAGCCGAACATGCAATAGCCACACCAGTGCATCTCGATACAAACAATAATATTTTAACGAAAACTTTTACAATGCTAAAGTCGTCGTGTGATTGGTACCAAGATGATCGGAGGTTGACCTGTCAATGTTATATCTAAAGATAGGGTAGTTGTCTATTAAGATAGGGGATTTTTTTGCACTTTTGACACTCCCGAAGGGCAACACTAAATTGTAAATCGAAAACTCAGACCTGCACTCAGTCCATAAAGACTCAAACTCAAACCATAAAAACCTTTTAGGTTAGTAAGTACATAAAATGTCATAAAAGTCACTTTTGACTGGAAAATTGTCTTTGAGAATTCCGAATATAGACGAAGATAAATTTTAACATTGTGCTTAGTTCTTTCAATAACAGCTATGTTAACGGATTGATTGGGAAAACTGTTGAATGATTACCAATTACAAAAATGCAGTTTCAAGAAGTGCTATTCAATAAAGAAGATATAATTTAAGTAGATGCTGAATTCTAATTTCCCAGTTTTCGAAGTGTCAAAAAGCAAAGCACTTATAAGCGTTTTCCTCTAGTTGAACATTAATTAAAATTGCGTTATTTCGTCGCCCGCGTCGAATTCATTAGTAAAGCTGATTTTCCATTTATCCATCCATCCAACAAGCAAGCATTAGTTCATACGGTTGGTGCGATGAGACTTGGAAAATTATTTGAAGCGCGAAGCACAAACGCGAAACGGTTAAATGGAGAAGCAAGTGGAGAAACAGATCTACCGAGTCTAGTCAGAGAGAATTGCGGAGTAAAACACGAACGGAATTAATTTTGATTGATGATTTTATTGCCAACTAACGGCGCGAACTTGTTCGTTAGTGAAAATGAGCGCAATGGCACATCCCCAGCATAACATGAATGATGAACATGTAAAATGAACAAAATATCTTCTCAATTCCCAATCAACGTTCCGTTCACGTCGGCGTTAACTATCATCGTTTCCCATTGAATGTGATACAGCAATTTATGCAAAAGTAGATTGAGATACATTAAAAAAAGGATTGTATATGGAAATTGAAAGAATGGAACGAAAACGAATCGAAAAATTATTTTAAAGTTTCATCATTTGTATTCCTTCCTGAATTTTTATGTACTAGCAGGATGATGAATGCCGATGCAAGAAATGCAAGTCATGAATTTTTGAAGAATAGATAAGGTCTGAAACTCTGAACATATTCCAACTACGATCTGATATAAAAAAATTATCCAACTCGTTTCGTTATTTTCCACTCGAAAACCGCATCCAACTTGCAACCAGCAATATTTGATTCAATATGTATGCGTTAGGTGGTATATTGGAAATGTTTGCTTGAATTTTACAATGTTACGCCTGGCATGGAAAACAGATTGATCTAGTATTTCAATTTCAATATTTTATTTCGTTTCGTTACGTTTGGGCCAACCGGCTAGCTCACAATGAATGCAAAGCTGTTCGTTGTTCGCTCGTTAAAAGTTACGAGAACAGTCAGCAGGTGACAGGTTTGACCTTTATTTGACCTTCCCAATGAGTTGATCAGTAGAAAGATGGTGAAAAAACTTACACCTCACTCAAGTACATCAAGGATCATCCGCTCATTCAATGCTCTTTCGGCTCAACCTGCTTGTTGAGCCAAGCCAAGTTCCGCATGAAAAGTATGACCATAACCTTTTAAATAAGCTCTGAGCTGATTTTCGCGTTTTCCTCTCAGTTTTCCTTAACATTTTTCGTAGATGTTTTGTGTTTTGTAGAAAAAAATCCGATATCTCTTAAGTGTACTTTACACTATGTGATTTACCAAATGATTTTTTTAATGATTTTATCGTACAAAAATTCATAACAGGAATCATTTTGTTTAGTTTTGCCATTCCATGTTTACACCTTATGAGAAATGATATGAGTTGCTGTGAGTTGTGAATGTCATAGCTGACGGAATTCTTGAATAAATCCAAACTGGCCAAGGAGATGAGAGATATTATCGGAAATCATAGAGAAACTCAAAAAGAATTCCTATTTGATATGACTCACGAGATTTCGAATGATTTTACTTGTGATTTCGGTTATGATCGATTTCAAATAACTGAGTCATATAGTGTGAACAGTTAAAAACTATCTAATACTATTAAAACTACTGAATGGTCCCTTCACTATACCTTGTGTATAACAATTCGTACATACTCATGTCTTTTTCACATTGAGAGAGCGCGCTATAGAAGGGGGCACTGTCATTGTGCTTTGAAGACTGCATAGACAATTAAATTGTCAATCAATATTACATTATCAACGAAAACAAGCTTGTTTGAAATAGTAAATTATGAAG
>JARJEB010011639.1:0-10471 GCA_030264535.1 Liometoxenus newtonarum | reverse complement strand
AGTAAAGAATGGAAAATGTCGATATACATACAATCAATCAATGTGGACGCCTGTTTTAGCATGTGCGCTACTGCGGCTGCGCAATGTCTGTCTCCGCTCTATCTACAGTTGGAGATCGTTCCGGTCCGAGTCTGAGTTAAAAAGGATAATGCCGTAACTCAAGTAAGTTACATTTTGTAGGTGTCGAGTGATTGTCCCAATTTAATAGGGTTTATGCATTGCAAATGATCGGCAAACGATGAAAGTTTGAAAACAGTATTTTTGCCGCTGATATTCTTTCCACATCAGCCATTCCATGTTCTGAAATCTTAAAGTTGCAAAATAGAAGAAATAGAATCGAAAAACTTAATTTATTCCAGAGTTTATTAATAAGCGTGGTCATTTTTATGAAGAAACAAAAAAAAGTTCCAAAAAAGCAGCAGCATTATAGACAATTTTTGTATAAAATTCTTATTATTTTTTATTATTATTATTCAGTTTATATTGGAATTATATTAATTAATTATTATCTATCTGTGTAAAAGTAACTTTAATTATTATTTTTTTGTTAATATTTGTTTTTATCGTGTTAATTTTTATCCGAACGCTAGTCGCATTAAATTAAACTAAACATTAAACTCGTAAATTAATAATTAAATTAAAACTAATAAAACCAAACAAAAAAGAAAAAGTTAAATCGAAAAGTTAAAATAAAATGTATAGTTAAATAATTGACAAATGACACTTTTGAACGTGTCAAAAATAAAATAAACGTCATTTATTTTTTGATCGGTTGTCGCATTTTGTTGATATAGCAACAAAATGGCCGCTGATAGGTTGCGTTGTTGTATATGGTAACTATGGTAACGATAAATCGAAGAGTAAACAGCAAAATGTTGAAAGAAAAAAAGCTCAAATATTAAAAATTATATGATTAAGTAAAGAGTTAAAATACCTACCTTCTTGATTGCTTATGATCTAATTAATTAGTTATATTAATTAGACATATATATATATTGATATTAATTAATTACTAAATTTGTAATTGACGCGGGCAACTAAAATAAATTAAGAAGTGAAAGCTAAAAATCTAAATTGCAAAGGAAATATGTAAAATGTAAGTAAATCTCTAGGTCGTTATTAATAAAATTTTAACACAAAAGTTTACAAATAAAAGTAATGAACAGAAATCGCTAGCGGTATATTTGTAAATGTACTATGTACTATATTATATAATATGTAATTAATTAAATATTAAATAATAAAATTCAAAATGAATGCGATTTTATCACCTGCTTTAATCGCCACAGTAACGAGGCCCATACACGCACCGTAAATCTTCTGAGGAAAAACTGTGCAGTCCGGCCTTCGAGATTTCCGGATCCCGATCGCCGCTCATTCCCGAAGCGCCATGACTGCACAGTTTTACCTGAGAGGATTTCCGGAGCGTGTATGGGGGACTTAATACTTTTAATATTTTTATTAATACGATACAAATACACCAATTTTATTTATAATTTATCAATTTATGATATAAAATGTCTGTCTTTTTGTATAAATAACAAAAATAATTCTCATTTGCTACAGACACAGCTACCTACGGTTTACACAAATTATATAACTAACATTTTCATTTGATAGATTTTTCGGTTATTAAGACGACACACCCTGTATAAATACAAACTAGTGACAACTGTCAAATTTAAATTAACAAACAAATTAAATGACACTTGCAATAAACAAACAAACAAAAGTTAAAATCCAATGGAATGATCAGTGCTTGTGCTCGTAACATCAAAAGTAAGTGAAACATTAATTCGTAAAACTATAAAACAGAGAATAAAACCAATTTATAAGCATATTTATCATTTCATATCGGTGTAGCCTTATTTTTTCTCATTTAAAATTAATAACAATAATTATAATCATAATAATTAATAAGAGGAAAACTTTCCAATAGTTTTTCAGTTCCTTTGACGAGATTTGGCGAAGGAACCAAATTTAATTGTTTTCTACTTATTTACTACACGAGTTTAATTATACTACGATGTAAATAAACCAGTTCTTATCATAACTTATTTTTGTCAGTGGTCATGACAAAACTAAACAAGTAAAGGTGTTTTATTATTGCGAATCTATTTTGGTTCACTTCGCTCTAAATCTCGTTAAAAAAAAAACAATAATCAATGACACTTGTTAATTACTTTCGCTTTGAATGTGGTTTCTTATTTCATTCTTTCTGTAACTACTATACTTGCTAATTAAGTTAGCAATCTCCTCATCGACACCCTCCTCCTCAATGACAACTTGTTTGATGCTCTCAGCGGCATCCAGCCACTTGATGGCTTCGGCATAATCATTCAACGCAATGTAACACTTTGCGATCGACAGCTTATTGACTTTCCAATCGTCCTTTTGCCCCAAACGGTCAGCAATGAGCAAGTTGTCCAACGCCTCCAGATACGTGCAATCCGGCAATTTGTCGAAGAGCGCCGCCACAGCCTTGCGCTCGTACCATTTCAACGAAGCGATTTCCATCGTGTACCGCCCCAGCAAGTAGTAACAAGTTGCATCGTTCGGTATTAAACTGATGGCCAAATCAATGTGATGCTTGAATTCCATGCCATCGCGTAGTTTATCACGAAGGCCTTGATGAGATGAACGGGCACCTAATAAAATTGCGAACCATTTATGCGCATCGCCGCTGTTTGCAGCTATTTCTAGTGCTTGTCGACAGATATCTAAGCCTTGCATTTATTAATGAACACAATTAAATGAGAAAATACCTTGCGTAGCGTACAGTTCAGGTTATTTCATCTTACCTGCGTTTAAATGTACCATTTTCGTGGAAATTTCGGGGATCTCCATTGCAATGCGATGGTGTGCTTTGCCAATTCGCCATAAAATCTCGGTGCAGCCGGGATAATCAAACAGTAGGTTTTCTAATAATGTGAAAGCATGGCGTATCTGTGACGGATCTTCTAGTTTTTCGTCAATTTCTTTCAATAGCTAAAAAAAAGTGTTTATTAACATAAACATTCAAAAATTTGAACGCAATTTGAATATTTACAACATCTAATGGTGTAATTGTAGAAGCCTTTGACGTCTCATCATCACTAATGTCATAAAACTCCATGTCAGAGCTATCCAACGCTGAATTATAGTCATCCGCAGTCATGAATGTGTTATTGCTATTCGTACGCTCGCGGGAACGATAACGTTTCTGTTTCACTCGGCCATCAACACTAGAAAAAAATCGATTTAGAAGATATTTTATCAGCACAATTAGATGATTGCATAAAAACTTGCAAAGTTGAAATCAACTTTATAAATTCGTCCAATTCTGGATAAAATGGTCGATAATATTGTAGGCTTAAAGAATAAAGAGAAACAAATAGTTTCAAGTACCTTGTGTTCCCAGTGGCATGTTGCTTCTTTAATACTTCCAGTTGTCCCTGCAAGCCGGTGATCTGTTGATTTAAACGTGCCAAATCCTGAGCCATTGCGTGCCTTCGACGCTCCTGCTTGAAGTGTTCGGCAATTATCATACCGGCAGCGCTCACCACGCCGACCACTACAGCCCCGAGCATCATCCATGAATTTGTTTGCATTGACGACATGATGATAATTTTAACAACCAATAAAATTCAACAACATTAAAACAAAAAGAGAAAAAAATATATAAAAGAAGATAATTAGAATTAAATCAAGTTAATTTAATTATCCTTGGAGATGTATTTTTACTATTTAGTGTAAAATTTTAAAATTTAAAGGAAGGCCCCCTAAACTTTGAGGTTATGAATGACTGCTGATGTGACTGATTTGACTTTTGCACTTTTATCCAAATCATTTTTTTCACTTTATTTAAAACTTGAATCTTATCTACTAGGTTCAAATACTTTAACGACGTGTTAATGAATTGTTTTCGATTTTAACCGGAACTGATTGGAAAACTGTATGTTGTGCTTTTTTATTTTTTTACAATTTTAGTTAATTCCCCTAGAAATTAGGGAATTTGTTGCCATAAACATAAAAACTTCTATTGGTATTACTGTATTGCTAGTTTTTCAGTTTTCCGTTGTAATCTTAATATAAACAAAAAATAAATTATGTATACTTACCATAAAATACTTATACAATACTTATCATAAAACAACAATAGTAATGGTATGTTTTACCAATGTGCAAACAGTAACTTTATACAGTAACTCAATAATTTTCAAAAAAACAAATGAAGGTTACTTTCAAGTAAAAATATTGATAATGTGACAGCAACCTTGCCACATCAGTAATTAACTAGCCACATCAGTAATTAATTGTACATTGTCTTTGTACATAGGATAAGCTATTAGTTAGGAGAAAAAAACTTTCATTGCCAAACTAAAAATAATTTATCATTTTCAAACAAAAGTCGCTTCAATATTTAAATTTAGCGCCATATTTTCGACAAATCAAATCCAAATGTCAAAAAAAAAAACAAAATTTGTTACTTCTTATTCTTATTTTAGTTCTCCGTTGATTATGCAGTTAACATTTTTGCAAGAAAATATCGAATTAATTAATTTCAATACGTACATTTGGTCGGGGCTCTTTGAATCAAGTTGATCATGATTAAGAATCAAATGTTCTGTCGATATATGTAAGTATTTTTGCTTTAAAGCACTGCTTTCTTTGAATTTGATTGCGAATGATTGTTGGTTCGAACGATTTGATGGCTACAATAGTCACTGTTTGCTATTAACAATACCCCATGAGTTTTTATCAAATTAGTTCCCACCAGTGCTGCCGCCGCCAAATATTATTTTGTAATACAGGAAGGGGTAACAATGTATGACAATGTACCAGTAATATTCGTTGGCCAACTAAATTATTACCTGCGCATTTTTTAGGCCCAGCGCGCCGACTACGGGGGGGGGGCTCCGGCCTCCTGAGCGCCAATATAGCGGGGCCGGGCCCCCCTGAGAAATCTCCAATTCGCCAAGTACAAAAAAAAAACATTTTGCAACTGCTCCCAAATTAGCGGTAAATTTGTATGTTAACCGTGATTGGTGGGCCCAAAATGCATAGTAGGTACCAAATGTATGAGATACATATTAAACAAATGTCGGTTTTATTTTTTAAATTCGTATTATTATTTTTCTTATTCTGGCCCCGGCCCCCCCTGAGAAAATCATAAAGTCGGCGCCTATATATCTATTCATACAAAAAAACCCGAAGATAGTTCACTTCAATTACAATATTAGCAAATAACTTTGACTGTTTACTAGCAGGTGTCGCTTGTGCTTCATAAATTGTTCTTAAATTCAATTTATTCATAAAAATAATCGTTATATCAGGTTTTTAAGACATAATATTGAAGACCCAGTAGATAGTTGACTTTACTTATGCAATAAAGCATATAACTTTGACTATTTACTAGCAGGTGTCGCTGTTTCACTTTAGTTCCACTGATTTTTCACGAACTTTTCGCTAGAGAATCTGAGAAAGATATGTCAAAGACAGATGACATGCGGATGCGCGTTATAACTATACAAGGTGCTGTAGGGATGGCCGGTAAATAATTTAATTGATTGGTTAAAAAATTAAAACAATCTTTATTTTTTTAAAACTATAAACACGTCTTGTCGCTTAGAACACAACTGTTATACAGCTGTCATAAAGTAGTACATTGGTGAACCAGTAGATGGCGCAAGATGGGCGTAATATTGAAGACCCAGTAGATAGTTGACTTCACTTACATTATAAGCATATAACTTTGGCTATTTACTAGCAGGTGTCGCATTGTCATTATAGTTCAGCTTATTAGTTCCAATGATTGTTCACTTTTCCCACACGAACTTTTCCGAAAGAGAACTGAGAAATATATGTCAGTGTCACTATCAGTTGGGTCCGCGTGTGCGGATGAGTGCGGATTGTGCACACGTGCACCCATTTTTTTTTCTCATCTTTATGACAAACGACGGCCTAATCTGACTCTGACTTGCGGAACATCAACACTAGTACACCACATACCACTCTCTAAAGGAAAACTACAAAAGTTGATTGCGTGCGGTGCGTTGTGTCGCCTAGGTTTTTCGATTTTCACGGAATCATGTCAAGGCTATCGATTTTAATTTTCACTTTATTCATACGTTTATCTTAAAATATAAAAATAAAAATAAAAAGTACACTTCAAGACCAAATGTTAAATCGTTTTGTGCACAATAACTGACTGACGCACAATGCACATGTTTTTCTTTTTTTTTTATTGCATTTATTCGCTGATTTTCATAAATTCGAAATTAATTTCCTTTTGTAGAATGCTTTTCCTTGTCTTTCTAAAGAGCAATAAATGCTTAATTTTGCACCTTATTCCAAAAAAACATTTATGTAGAAAATATAAATAGAATAGTTCTTTACTTTTTGTGTTATTATAAATAAAAATTATGTTTCCAAGTTTACTTTGATGGTGATGAAGTTGCCTATACCTAAAGTAGACTAAAAAACAAAATCACAAAATTCAATTTATTTGAATAAATGAATAAATTTATACTGATAAAACAAAATTTTCCGAACATTATCGCAATAACTTCAATTTATAAATTGATAATTGTTTATTAAAAGTTGCAAGTCAATAAACTTTCCATGACAATAGGTCAATATGCAGGGCCGGATCATCCATTAGGGCTTAGGGCCTACGAAAATTTGGAGGGCCTACGAAGACTGATGACATGAAAATTTGAGACTTAAGACCTTTTTTTTTGGTCACCGCGTTTCTAAGATAGCATTTAGCATTTTACTATACTTGAGACTTGAGAGCTTTTTTTTTTTTTGGTCACGAACAATAAAAATTTCAAAATTTCAGTTAAGTGCCTGAAGCCTATGATAGGCATGATCCGGCCCTGTCAATATGATGATAACGTGGTTTTATGTAAATTTTACAATGTCTTGTCTCGTCTTGTTGCGCATGGTATGCTATGTTTGTTTGTCCAATTTAATTTCACAAAACATAAACATTGATTATCATTCATATTTCGTATTACAAAGAAAGAAGAAAGTTTTGTTTAGTCATTCATACAATTTAATGATCATTGTTTACGGAATGTAGCCAGAACTTTTGTACTTTTCTTTTGTTCAGATAAGTATTTCGCAAATAAAATAAAAATATACTCATGTTGGCCGCCCTGCCGAATCTTGTTTGCGCACAATTATCTTTGGAATACAGATAAAAGATAAACAAAATCCGAAACAAACTTAATTTGGCATTCTAATATGACGTCACAAACGTCAAAATTGTGCTCGTGGAGGAAAACTGGAAAAACATTGGGCTGACGCTGTTCAATCAAATCTGCTGTATGCCAATATGACATTCTGGCGAATGTGTTAAGCCAGCCTTATAGACATCATGTTTTCATCCACGAGGGTCGCACCCGCACGTGTTTAGATTCATCAATTCATAGATGTGCATAAATATATTTGCAGAAACTATATCGTCAATCGTCATCTTTTAATGCGGTAAATAAAAGATTATTATCCTCCGTTATCCGAAAGTTATAAATAAATATGTTTGTGCAGGGATGGACTGGCCATATGAGCTTTCGCGAATTTTCAGAGAGGCCGCTAGGTTTCCCAAGAGGCTGCAGGTCGTTGGCCGTGTGGCGGAGATTGGAGATTTGAAACCTTTTTTTTTTGGTCACCTTTTTCGCATATACAGCATTTACTAATCATGGTAATCGTGAGGTTGCTTACAAAAATTTTTCCCGAGCCGATTGCAATTCCCAGTCCGTCCCTGTGTTTGTGGACATCACTTAGGGGTGTGTGGAGTGGACATGGAGTGGAAAGCTACTAAGCTACTTAACCAAACAATCTAACAGCGAATGAGCGAACTGAAGTGAAACAAACTTTATTCATAGATGTGCACAAATATACTTGCGGAAACGTAAATTTCTGATTCAGATTTATCAAAACGTTTTCAATGTACGATAGCCGAGCGAGCGCACATTCAGTAATTCAGTACGTATCGAGCGCCTTTCGTGTTCGGAAGTTAAATTTGTTGAATTCTCACTTTTCGCAATTCATCATGTAAATTCGCGTCAAAGAAAGGAAAAGTTTCTTTGTGTGCTCTTGCCTATCTATAAATACAAAAACGGTAGTGCCTTAGTCTTTTTGTAAAGTGAATCCATTATAGATTTAAAGTGATCCATCAAATAAAACAATAAAAGAAGCTAAAATAAAGAAAAATAAATTAATGATAAATAAATATACGCACAAATTCGATCGAATGTGTCAAAGTATTCCATAAAGTCAATTTAACTTCACAGTTCAATTTATTTGAAAGCAAACAAATTGATTTTTATATTCCTACATCTATATATATTGAAAAATTTTAATTTCATTTCGAATGGAAAAATTCTAATAATTGAAACGCGATAATAATTTAATTGGTAGAAAAACAAGTAACAAAAGTGGAAATTATTTTCGATTAGTGTGATTGTCAAACATGAGTGCAGGTGACAGCACCGAAATCGATGCTGTCGATATTGAAGTGTCACATTCACACGATGGGACAACGAATTTGAATTTGAATAGAAGTAGAGAAGAAGAACTTCGAGAAGAACATGGTAAAGCACCTGATGGTGGCTGGGGATGGTGGGTTGTCTTCGGTTCTTTTATGATCCACGTTATCAGTAAGTTTGGATTCAGAATTTTATTTTATTAATGAGTATACTTATAAATCAATAAAATCCAATCGAAATTTATAGAAATTTTTTGTCTAGGTATATAGAAAATGAACAACGTTCCGAATTAATGGGTAATAGTGTTTTGTTTTAAATTTCAACTTTAAATATCATTTGGTGGCATTTTCTGTTTCTATTTTCAAATCTATTTGATTTGACATTTTTGTTAAAAAGAGTTAAAAGAGTTATAGCGTTTTCGGGCTACTGCAGTCAGTGTGGACCCAAGTGCATGCAACCTACTTTTCTAGTGTTCCCCTAAAACTCGATAAGTGCAAATTTTTTTTTCAAAATAGTCATTTAAAAATGCAGTGCAAAAAAGGAACTGCACTGACTGCACACTGAATGCAATTCTGTTAGAGTTATAGCGTTTTCGGACTACTGCCGTCAGTGTGGACCCAGGTGCATGCAACCTACTTTTCTAATGTTCCTATAAAACTCGATAAGTGCAAGTTTTTTCAAAATTGTCACTTAAAATGGCAGTGCAAAAAAGTCACTGCACTGAGTGCACACTGAATGCAATTCTGTTGATAGTCCGAACACTCGACCGGTGCATATATGTGCGCACTGAGTGCACTAGTCCGAAAATGCTATGAAAGATAAATCAAAATACTTTTCATTTTTGCATGTTATCAAACTTTATTTTATCATTAATTCCATGAATTGCTGATAATGAGTTGCTGTCGCCAAATTGTTTGATAATTTTACAAATTAACTTTAATTGACATGATAACAATTATATCTATCTATTCATATACAGGGTGCTCCAGATTCATTGTTACACTATTGCTAATTTTTTTCTGTTTGAAGTGACACAAATTTGGATAAAATAAGCAAAAAGGTACATAGTCAAACGTGTTACACTGACGTCGACATAGAACATTATGTTATTCCTGATATAACGTAATTGGGCATAGAATGAGAAGTGTTACGTTATGGATATAACGCAACAGTTTTATATGATAGTTATGCAACTGCGCTAGCACAAATTTGAAATTCCGTTGCATAAAATGTTCATGAAATAGTGAATTGGGTGCATGAGTGCAAAAATATAACGACAACATGCAAATTTATTAACTTAAATTTTATTTTGATAGTTTGATAGAACGATTATAAATATCACTTTGTTTTGATCACTCGGTATATTATGTAGCTACAATAGTCGGCAAAAGTGTTGCTACTCGGTCTGCGTGTTTACGTGCATAATTATCCAAATACAAAATGCTCGGAAGGTCTGATCCGTCTGATGATGATATTTTTAAATCTTTTGTAGGTAATTAGAGACGATTGTCATTTCAGTAGTGCCGATGCACCAAGCACCGATTTGGATGGGTGATTGATGCGCCTATACCGCTATAAATAACCATCGTTTGAATAACTGCTGTAGGTGTAGGTAGTTGGTATTTTGAAGCTCTAACACTACCTAAACTAAAATTTCGTTTCGCAGTCCTGGTTGTAGTCAATAAGCTTTTAATTATAAATCGATTCATTGCCGTTGTATGGACATTTTTGATTTTATAACCAAGTGAAACTAAAAATGCTATATTAGCAGGTGTTAACTGCTTGAAGTCTTGAAGTTGACTATTTTTAATATTCTTTACGTTGTATTTAATACCCATTTCGCTCTCTCAGATGTAGTCTTCTGTGATGGTTTCACCAATGAAATTGACGGGATTACCATCTTTATCGAGTATATCTACCCGCAAAGTTTCAATAAAATTTAGGTTTTATACTGGCATATATATTAAATTCTGGGGACTTTCATCGATTTTATAACC
>JARJEB010011637.1:0-28361 GCA_030264535.1 Liometoxenus newtonarum | reverse complement strand
TATTTATAAATAATTGGAAACCTATGAATCGACTCAATGAAAAAATATCTTTAATTATAAATCTATGTCTACAAACTAACATACCATCATTGATGCCGTTTTGGTATAAACTGCAAATCATGGTTCCAAAGAAAAACGAAATAATTTATAATACGTCGTAAGATCGCTGGTATAATATATTGTATGATCACTTACGTACAAGAATAAAAAATGGATCGAATTTTTAATAGTTTTGTAAAGTCGTGCATCCGTTTATAGTAAAACGGCGTTCCATAGTTCCTTGTGTCACTACTCCAAAGTTTGGTTTGGTATTGTGTTGGTTGGGTGTGCACGTAAGTATTACTAAACACGGTTTATTTGGTATTCAGGCCGCAGCTGGGTTCACCACTGTCCTTTTAACCTCAGCGGCCCCTTGTACGGTTCGAGTCTAATTGCCGACCATCCTCTAGTAGTCTACTACGCCTTCAGCTATACACCACCAGGCACCAGCTATGCTACCAACACCAATAATTCCGGATGTATTTTAAAATACTGAATACTGAAGTGTCAGCACAGGCCAGTAATAGATAGTTCTCTAAAATTTAACACATTAAAATAGCATTTTACGACTTTTAGAAAAAGATGTGTTAAAACGCTTAAAGGTTTTGTTTTGATATTTTCACCAGCAAATTGCCCATTTGATTTACTAAATGTATATTATTGATAAATTTGTTTTATTTTTGATAAATTTACGGTTTGTCCTTGCTGGAAAGTGGTATCTCACGAAATGCATATGCGAAACCGTTTAATTAAAGCCTTGTATATTTTGGATTCTATTGCTATTAGTCTACAAGGAACATAGACCTTCTTGCGTAAATAATATATTCTACGTGTTGAGTTTTACATATTCATACACCAAGTGCTCTAACCTAACTTACACTAAAGACTTTAAGCAAAAATGTTCAACTTTGTAATTGGCCACTCTCTATGTCAAAACAGACCAATAACAAGGTTTCGTTCTATATGTGCGCCCTCTTTTGGGGAGTAGTCTAACTATACCTATTCTACTATTTACATTTGCAATGAAATTTTAGCTCTTAAAATTTCTTCAATAATTTTCTTGAAACGTTTAGTAGAATGCATTCCTCGCGTTGCTGCTTTAGGTTGAAATTCTAGAATCGTTATCGATAAATTAATTGAAATTATGCAAAACGTGCACAAAATGTGCCGACATCCATACAAAATAAGTTAATTTTCCAATTTGTAAATTAAAAAAAAAAGTTTGGTCACCCTTTATGTCAAAACAGAGCGCAATATAAGGTTCCGTTTTATATGTGCGCCCTCTTTTGGTGAGTAGTCTAACTATACCTATGCTACTATTTACATTTGCAATTTAATTTTAACTCTTAAAATTTCTTCAATAATTTTCTTGAAACGTTTAGTAGAATGCATTCCTGGATTGCTGCTTAAGGTTGAAGTTCTAGCATCGTCATCGATATGAATTGAAATTATTCAAAACATGCACAAAACAAGTTAATTAGACATTTTATAATTGCACGTTTCACCCATAGAAAAGTGATTCATAAATGTAAAACGGAAAGAAATTGCACTCCACATTGGAAATGGGGTCGATGTCTTCAACAATTCCACTTTAATTCTTATATTTTATTTTCTTGGCCCTCTATCTTCTATTTTATGCGTCCATCGTTTAAGTAATTGCGATTTAATTGAAGATTTATTACGCCTTTTTATATGCTTCATTTTCAAGTCTAATGAATTGCGCTCTCTGCTTGATTAATTAGTCTGAGAAATGCAAATGAATCAGAAATTTGCATCCTTTATTTTACCCTACCAAATAAAAATCATTAATTTTTTTCGATTCAATTAAAAATATGCGCATCACTAAAAATCAGCAACGACAAAAAATATATTCAGAGCTAATTACTTGATTAAACATATTTTTGCCTCATTTACATTTTTTGGAAGCTTAATACAGAAAATGTTATATTAAAATGCATCAAGGAAAACATTGATACATGTAGTATTAAAAAGGGGCCTTCAAGCATCATAATTTAGCTCTGTGTCAATCCTCATAATCCAAATTCCACTTAAAGCCTTAAAAGAAAATTTATTCACGACGTGCGTTATCTTGCCGTTTGCCATTTTCAGGCAGGTCCTCGTTGTGTAGCTATATCCAGCTTTTCCAATGAATAGTACCCGAAGCTTATATTCCTTCGTTTCTGACCTTCTTCCGACTTCTTCCCAAAGTCTTATGTTTCCTTCTTTCGGAAAGAAGGATTATGCATTAAGTTTTTTTTTTCTTTTCACTTTTCTTATTTTCATTTTATTGCAGAGCAACGCAATGATTCTTCGTTCCTGATGGAATAATTTTGTAATACCGCTTGTTCAATATGTATTTCAACAAAATTATCTTAGCTTATTGCGAATTTACATTGTTATTTTTTACGAATCAAAATGCACAATACTATACGCTGCATTTTGATTTTGATTTTGATTTACGTCTTTTATATTGTAGTCAGATCACTTGTTTTCCGTTATTGGACTGAATTAATTTAACTTTAATATTTTACACTTTTACAGCAGATGGAATTTGGAAATAGGTAACAAAAAGTAGGAAGGAATGGAAAAAACCTCAGATGAAGAATAGACTAGACACGTAATCGCGGAATTCAATACGATGCAATGTTTGTCTCCAACATCTCACTTTGCCACGCTCTCTGTCTCTCTCTAGCACATATTCGATTGTCTTCGTAATCTAGTCTATTCTTCATCTGAGGAAGTAACTGAAAATCTGGAAATGAATAAGGAACCTATAGAAAATCGAAATCATAAAACGTATCGTTAATCTAAAATTTGCTTAAGAAATATATCAACTTATTCGTTATGATCATACAAGTTGGAAACCATGATGTCAACCATAAAATTATATTGACACTTTTGTATAATATGGTGTTGGCTGTTGGCTTGGCGTTACGTAGGTATTGAAAAATATGGGCCACTTTAACGATGGTGCTCGGTTTATGGTGCAGCAGTTTCGTACATAACAGTTTATGAATCTTAAAAACAAAAATGAAAGAAGGAAATTAATTATTATAGAATTGTAGATAAAAAGATGTCCAGTCAATATTTGATTACGTATTTGTAATAAAATGTTCCACTAAGTTGTTAAAACAGTTTTGCAAAGAAACACTTAAACTATTGACGGATTTAAGGCCGCATGAGTGTAGTTTGCTGCGCTGCCATATTGGAAATTTTAAAAGTACCCATTCTACCTGAATCAGTGATAATTCAATCACAATTTGCTCTTATCAGTTTTGTTCAGGTTCCATTTATTTTACAGATTTGTGAAAGGTCCTAATAATCCATGCAAAAAACGTTCAGCAAAAAATTATTAATTTATAAAACTGCGTGTTTAGAAAACAAAAAATTTACTATTACGTAAAATAATTATTTAGTTGTTTTATTAACAGAGAAGGTTAAGGTTAAGGTTTTTGACTCCCGTCATTAGCCATTGTCAGACTCTTACGGACTAAACTCCCACCTAAATAACTATTTTCGGAGAGAACTGCGCATAAACAGGAAGCCAGGGCACGCCTCTGCTGTAGAAAGGGGCGGACCTAGAATGCAAAAAGCAAGCAACCGTTAGAAGAGATTGTTGTCGATTGACAGGTTAAGATTAAAGTCAAGGTCGGTTATAAACTTGCGGGAAGCTTATCGCGCCCAAGGTCACCTAAAGGTCATTGGCTCTGGCACAAACTAGACCCGGTAAGACCAGCGGTATACAAACACCAGTTTTATTACACCTACATATATTAAATAAATTGATCGCCTTTTTAAAATATATTTTAATGATTTTTTGGAAGAGACTTCGGCTTGACTCGGCATTTACTCGTTTCGCCGTTGTATACTCTGATACTCAGGTAGAAAACGAACAGGCAACTAGAAAATACGAGGAATCACGAATACACAGAGAAAGTGGGGATTTTTTCAGCAAAGTAAAATTAATGTCGCCGTCTCTCGTCGCGACTTTGATAAATAAATATGGTGTAACTATGTATATTGCATGATGTTTGAAATTATAATTCCATTCGAAAAGTATATACCTACCTCGTATATATTACATTATGCAAAATGTCGCCAACATCAAACTGAACTGAATCCAGTTCAGCATCAGGATATAAGTTAGTGAATGTCATATAGGATGAGTGAGAACATGAACAAAAAATTGAAAAATATTTTTCTTCTTGTGGAGACCGACTTACTTCTTTGCTGTTTTTCCTCTCACTCTTACACATGATACGACTTTTTCGCCCGCTTCCACATAACAATCTTTTTTCATCTTCCCCATACGACTTCGATAATATATTGAAGTTGAGGAGTTCATCCCCGGTGAATAATGGATGGCCGGCTTGTCGTGTTCTTCGTCTCCATTCTTGATGTTTCCCTATTTTGCGTTCCCGAATTCTTCATGTTTGTCCTTACTCCTTACATGGTTATACTCGCATCACACATTCGCGGAGTACATATTTTATACATGCCACACTGTCACCTGACCTGTCACAACGTGTAAAGATCGAGAATAGGATATATGCTGATGATGTAAGAATAAGTAACGAAAAGAACATCAGAAACATTAGGTTTCGTGGAGTGCATCAGCCAGTGACACACGTATCAATAAACTCTTCTTGGATCTGGTATTGGAAAATCAAAAATATTTCCGTTTGTGTTCTATGTTTGTTAAAGTTATACTTTGGTTCATGTACTATTTGCTTCGAGACTTACGACTTACGTGTCTAAAGTGGGAAGGTACGGCACACGCCACAGGAATATTTATGTAATGCACAATGTGGAATGATGAATGGGAAAGCAAACACAGACTGAACAACAAACAGGTATTTACAAAGAAACATACCTACAAATAAAGAGAATATAAAATAAAAAAATAAAAATTTTCTATGCTCCTTTGTTAACTTTTTGGCCCAATAACAAGGTTTTACAAAAATGAGGTTCGTTTAATTAATCTGTAAAAGTCATAGAGTTATAGTATTCCTAGAAGGAAGGTATTCTAATACTGGTGGGGCCATATAACAAATCAAAAACATAAACTGTAAGCTGCCCAAAGCACATACATGCAAGGAGATTGTACTCTATTTCAAATTTCGCGCCTTTTTAGTTCACCAAATATGGCGATCTGGTGCATTCCCCTGTTTATTCGGCATGACATAAATGTTAACCTCCAAAATACACAAATACGTATTTTTATAGCATTGAATATGTGAATGCACCGATAAGCGCATGATTTTGATGGATGGAAACTTTATTATCATTAGCGATTTGATACAAGTTGGAAGTTTGCAACTGACACCTGACAGTATCGCATGCCGTAATTGCACCGTGTTTAAATAGAAAACCAACCCCAACACCCGTCCCACATTCAAATTGGATCGACACATTTTTGTCACAATGCATTTCACCTGCGAACGTATCTGTTTTCAGCGCATGTGTATAGATATTTTACAAATAATTATTAACGTTTGAATAATAAGAAAAATAAAATCATTTTTAACATCAAGTTGATACTTAAGGCAATTCTAATGCAACCGTTAGCACAGTCCATTGGCGAAATGAACATGCAGACTTTGAACCTGAAAAAAAGAAGACAGGGTTTAGATTTATAACTTTAGAGTCAAACTGGAATGACATTTTTACAAAATTTCTTTGTATAATCTTCAAAATAGGTATACAAATAATTTTCAGCGGTTCTCAAAGAATGGTCGCGACCGATTTTCAAAAGTGCGTCTCGGTTTACAAAAGTTTGAGATCCTCTGATTTAGATATTATACATTAATAAGTGATGTTTTCCTATGGTGAATTGAGAAATGTTGAACAATTTGTTATGAGTGTGTCGTAGCTCGTTTATTTTATACGAAAACTAATTAAAAATGCAATACGTTCTAAACAGACGGTTGCATTAACAAAACGTCTCCGGACCGTTCGTTATACAAGTTACACGTCGGTGGAATAATATATTCTATGACAGAATGCGTAATCTGTTTGTACTACAAAAGTATAGTATGAACATTATAATCATGTTGGAAGAGCGATGCTGCACGTGTACGCGCTTCCACATTTGTATGAATTAAAAGGTGTCACAAGTTGATGGGATGCGGAGCTAGGATGTAATTTGTTGTAGACATACACCACTCCAATGTGAAAAGTTATCATCCATCTTTATGCTTCTCTCTGTCTTCCTATATACTCCTATCTTCGTTGGCACTCATAGGCGGCATGTGTTTTTGTTCGAATTTAATTTCCTGGATAAACGTGTCTCGCCTTCCAAACGGACGAGACATCAGCCGGAATCGGAAAAATTAAAAGACTTTTAAGTTTCACTGATACGAACCAACTCGCAACTTTTACATCAAATTCGTGCGTTGGGGAAAAATCAGCGGCTTTCGATTTAAACTCCGTTTTCTTTTTTTTGTAAGTTTAGTTTTGGTAAGTGCAAACGTTGACATGACGGGACTTTGCTGGTGTGAGCTCTGGGAATAATTCACTCTATCAGATTGAAAGTATTGCCCAGAACTTTCAAAGGTCTCTCGCAAAGTAGAATGCTGACTGTATTCACTTTACCACTGGAATTGAATTTACCAACTATACTGTCGAGCACCGACGGCAGTCTCTTCTTTCTTGCTATTACTCTTAGTTTTTCCTTAAAGACGCAATGCGATGAACGACTGAACGTCGTTTGTAGATGCAATGCCACCGGACAATGTGAAAAAAACGTTGAAAGTAAGGGAATAGGGAAAGTACGTTGACTTTCCCCAAAGGGAAAACATTACATTCTAATAATTTAAGTGAAACGATTTCCGCAAAAAGCTCGCTCAAGTACACTTCGTTCTCCTACTTTTACATTTTTACACAAACGCAAGTTGCAGGATCGAGTGAGTGACTTTCATTCGGATTAAATAACCATGATTTTATAGAAAACCTACAGCTACAGAAACACACATCATCTCGTAATACTAATGCAAATCAAACATTCCAGAGAAATAAAACGAGAACCTTCTGCTGTTGCAAGAGCCAAGCGAAGCGCGCTTGCAAACTGATGGTTAAAACAAAACTGAAAATGTTCGCACGTAGCAGCAGCTGTTGAAATTTTATTTGCCAAAATTCCACAATGTCGAATTAAACGAACTGTGAATGTGTCACTTTCGCTTTTGTTCTGGGCCTGGCTCGCCGTTGGAGATCGTTCGAGCATGCCATAAGTTGGTGTTTGTCATCAGGTGCCGTCGAGACGTTTTAATTCGATAATAAAAACTGAGTTATCCGGTGGTGTTAAAATGAAAATTCCTTAAATTATGCACGAGAGTTTGCCCACAGCATACGCGGAACTATACGTAAAACGATGTCGCAGGATAAGAATGTTCGTACCGGTTTTGCCGTTCGGGTTGTGTTTTGTAGAAAGTCGGAAAAGCTGGAACATGTTTCGTCCTTTTCGGATTTCATTTCGTCGGACAAACTGAGTCTTTTGATAAAAACAACCAATTTTTCTAAGTCCGATGTGCTCGATTTAAATTCCAGAATAAATTTGTAAAATTCTGGATGGAAGTTTTAGGTGAAATATTTTTTAGGATTATCTAGGTTGAAAAACTTATTGAAACATGCTGTATCCATACATGAGTACCACGAACAGGAACATAAATATAGACAATACGATTCTGAATCTAAATCTGGGTGAGCCCTAGTCCCCATTTTCAGTAGCAATTTGTAGGAAAGCAAACGTTGTTATCGAATCTCCTTCCTCCGCCATACCAATCCCCATTTCAGAACCAGTTTTAGCTGCAAAATGGATAGCAGTAGTTAACCCTGTCAACTCAACTCTTATACTCGAACTGATCTGGAGGACAAACCGAAATAAATACAGTCACGTTCGATGCCAATAGGGCATCCGCTGCCTTAATAAAATCACCTAGCTCGGTGATCTGAATAAGACGAAATTGGATTCCGTTTGCTGCGTACCTCTATATCAGTGGTTCCCAACCCATGGTCCGAGCAACAATGGTGTTCTGCGAAGTCACTTCAAGTGAGCTGGGAGTCGCCTATCTTTATACTTTTCCCAATATTCTTGATCCAGAGTGGCTGGAAAATGTCGGATTTTAGTGTTCCCAGACTTCAAGCAGGTTGGAAACCACTGATCTACATTACAATTATTCTACGATCACCATAGTGCACAATTGAACGCTTTGTGCCCTTGTCAATTAGATGCAACCATTTCCTTATGACCTGATTCGTGTATAGAGTTTTGGAATTAGAGAAAATGTGGCAACCTTTGCGTTTGCACTTCTTATTCCTTGGTGTGAAAGGCTGTTCAAAAATAATTGAATCAACAACATTTTTCCTTAACAAAATCATTTGAAAAATCCAAAGTTGAGTTGATGGTGAAAAAAAAAAGATGGAAGAATCAGGCAAACCTATAGCGTCGAATGTAAAATGGGCACGAAGGGTAACATCGTTGAACGAATGAAGAGTCGACGTTGTCAACATTTGCGAGACGTATCGATGGTAATTACATAGTCGTTGGCTTAGATCCAACGAGGCGCCCTAACACTGACAGCAAGCAACCCTCCGGGTCGACTCTTTCGAAAACGCTTGATGCCGCCTTACATTGTAACGACAAAGATTGATTTTATCAATATTATAAATTACCCTCGAGCGCATAATTCAATATATTTCAGACATTAGGCGGGTTCGGTTATTTCTTCGCTTTTTCTACATTGAACTTCACTCGGGTTTGACAAGAGCGCATAGAAAAAAGAACATACTAGTGAACAGCGAGTTGTTTAGCTTTTTTTTTTAGCTTTGCAAATACTAGGAAGAGCAAACAAAAACTTGCGGTCTTCTTTATTGCTGTCGACACTGAAGAGAGAATCCTACGCTGACAATGTTTTACTATACGGGAGTCGAATGATTAAAAGAATAAAGTGTGCAGAAGATTGGAACGAAATTTTCGTTAGCAAAAAATATTTTAAAATGATTATTATCAAGTCGTGCGTTGTTCACAGCTTATATGCATTGGAGTTGTCGTATTGAAATGGCGATTGCCTACTGAAACATCAGTTAAATGTTGAGAAGTTGGCGACAATAGCTAAGTTGTTGCTTAAGTTTTGATAAACAAAAAAATGCACGTACTTGGTTGGTTGGCCTGAAGCTCTAAAAGGTCCTCTTCATTGGAACAGTGAAACATAACCTAACATTATTGTGTGTCCGTAACACTGTAACTCTTCGAACTCCGAGCAATACAAGACCGTAACTACGAGGGAACTTTCCAGGGATGGAATTCGTCCACTTTATCACTTCATCATCATCTAATGTCTTAAGAACCTTAGGTAACTAACAATCCTTTAACACCTCTCCATTAATTCTCTTTCCTTCGAAGGAAGCTTACTTTAATTCCGAATGAAAGACTTTGACAATGCAATTTCCGAAATGTTTAAATTATTTTGATGCAAAAACGGAAAAATAGAACAGTTGCATGCAAAGTTGCAAAGTATTTAATCTGACCTAGGGCTTACCAACTACACGTACCAAAAGTAGAGGAGCTTCCTCCAGGATGTGACGAGCACCTAACACGTTTTCCAAATGGTGAGAGACGGATGATGGAAGGATGAGATGTTTGAAACTCTCCTGCCTGACTAACTGCCACTATCACTAGTGTCACTACGATAGTTGATGGTGAAGAGAAACAACACGCATAATAACATCATCATGACATCATCGGCGCATTGCTCCTGCAATCAGGACAAACATTAAACCAGCCGCAAATTATTCCGGCTTACCAAACACACGACTATCATCAGTAAATCAGCTGACGATTCGAGCCTGAAATTGTCGTTATGCTAATGAATAATGTTAGCGCGTCTATGTAGGATATTGAACTCAGGGTATCTCGCTCGTTATTCTGTACCTTATTCCTTCTAATCGACGTCGTCGAAGCTTTCGCGTTTTGATTGTCCTGCCCGACGGCGGTGACAAAGCGTCGATGACGCTCCATTACTCATCTTTGGGAGTGTCTCGGGATGAAGAGCACATTGCATTGTGACCAGGCACCTCTCAAAAGCGCTAACATCAACGAAACAAGTAGTTTTCACGAAATTTTTTATAATATTTTCAAAATATCTTGTAAAAATACGAGATTTAATTATGTTGTTGTTGGCACATCCCGTAGTTAAATGTAAGGAAACTATAGAGTTGATTAAATCGATTTGTCATTTTGTGATTGTAGTGGGTGCGAGCGAGGACGAATGTCAATGTAATGTCTATGACGTATAATACATGTGCATCCAGATCCAGTGCAGAAATATTGGGGATATAGGATTGGGAAAGCGCACCGGGGGCGGTTTAATCATGCATAGAGCGATAACTGTGCATGGTATTTCACGACGCGATAATGACAATTTAATGGTTGCTCTTTTTGTGATGACGTCAAAGTTGTAAAGCGAAGCTCAAACACAAAAAAGAACTGCCAATCACAATGCAACTACGACACATCGAACGGACAAACAATGACAAAATTAATATAACAGATTCCTTCGGTTAACATTTGAAAACATGCGCTTTTCGGTCAATTTCGTCATCGCAATATTTGACGGAGAAATTGACAAAGTTTCAATCGAAGAGGGAAGATGAAGTGATGTTCTTTTAAAATAATAATAATTATTTGAAGTACTTCGCATCACAAGTTTTAATATTCAATGCGACTAGTTTCGTGATGTCCAGGTGACATCATCAGGCGCTACCAGATGCAATTGGTTCTGGTAGCGCCTGATGATGTGACCGGGACGTCACGAAACTAGTCGCATTGAATAGTAAAACTTGTGGTGCCAAGTATTTCAATGCGAATAGTTTCGTGACGTCAACAGTCACATCATCAGGAGCTACAAGAATTAATTTGTTCTTGTTGAGCCTGATGATGTGACCGTTTCAATTTCCGCACGAAAGATTCAAATAATAACATTTTAAGTTTCAGGAAACACCCCTTATTTGGCACTCTAAACAACCACACATGTTCTTCCTCACTTTTTTCATCCTTCTTACCCCTATATTCTGGTTATTTGTTTTTTTTTTTTCATCTTTTTGCCATAGCAAAATAGCAGATATATAGGAATCTAAAATGCAGCCAAATAGGGAAATAGTTATGCGCTCCACCCCTATTCCAATATATCCGAAACGAATACCAGCATTAGACTTTTCTATTGCCTTACAAAACGTATAACACTGTGGTACCGCACATAACACAGCACATAACAATAAATAACAATTTTATGAGATTTGTCAAGGGCGTTCGAATGTATTATAGACACTTAGGCAATAATTTAATGTCATCGTCGTAAAATGCAATACGTTCCGCATTTCCGTTGAATATATTGTTTTCTACGTCTATGGAGTAATATCATTTTCAATTCTTCTTTCTATATGTATATTCGCGTGTTTCTAGAGATCTCTACGATACATAAGGAATTTTTACATTTGTCGTCTACTCTACGCTACTAGTAGTCGAAATCGAGTCAAAGCTACTCTTTGAGTAATAGAGGATACATAGAGGAACCCTTCGATATTTGACTTTTATTTGTTCGTCTATCGTTCTTTAGACTTTCCAGATTCGATCCTCTCAGACTCCTCTCTGAGACAACAAATAACTGAACCGCTAAATTCGAAATTCGACAAATAGTCAGGTCCGGATTTTTCTATACAAATTTTTAATGTTGTAACGAAACAATTTTAAATATAGACAATATAATAATATTCTTAATTTAGCTGCACCTGATTAATACGGATCTGCTTAACATAGATAGAGAGAGTTGGACGTTGGAAAGCAAAACGAATCGTTTTCGTGCAGATTGGGAAGGGTTCGGAAACAAAAAAAATCTGATGCTGTAAAATTGGATGTAAAATCGAACGTCTGACTAGTCAGAATAGTTAAACGGGCAACGAAACTGAAAAGCTCAATAGCAAAGTTAAGGGTAAAAGTAAAAGGACACGAACGAATGAACGTGAAACAGTCAGAATGTAGTCATGCAGAAAAAGTCTGACGTTATTGTCCTTTATTGTTTTTTGATTAAGTTTATCCTTTATTCTTCGTTTTTTTTTCTCAAAGAAGGAAGGAAACCCAGAGCAACAATGAACATATTCACCTCGTTCATTAATGGCAATGTATCGGTGCCTCCGTGAAAGACCAAAAAAACCTGCGTGGGTCGGTCCGATAGAATAAATAGTACAACCAACACGCAATAAATACGAAACATTTGTTTAATATACGCAGGTATGTAATGTTGCATGAGAATCTATAACAGCAGGCGCGGGTCCGAAGTATTGCGGAGATCGGAGGCCACGACCGTGCCAAGCCGTTATAGTATTGGCAGTCGGCTATGGTGCAAGAGGTCGGCAAGAAAACCCGACACGCCCGACAAGAGCGGCCACGAAAGAGCTTGCCCACCTGGTGGCCTATAGTGCGCAGCCAGCCCTGTCACATTATCTTAGTTTTCTAAATATTTGTGCGCGAGAAATATCATCATTCTTGAGCACATACCTATAGTTGATAGCACGAAGAAATATTACTTTTTAAAGTTTTCTGCTGCTGAGAACGTGAAATTGAAACTGTGAAAACAAAAGAAATGAAACAAAAGATAAGTGCGTGCGTGTGTATATATAAAATATACATGCACACGAATAGAATGGAAATGTTTGTGTACATAGTTGTGCAATGCCACACATAACTCGTTTATATCTTTTCAAGATAGAACTCGGGGTGTTGTTGTAACATTGAAAAACGTAAACATTGTTGATTTATGTAAACCGTCAAGAACTCATTTTAATATTCCGACGTCTTCGGGATACTCGTTTCTCTTCCCCCCGCTGCTCATGTTCTTCTATGTGTCTCTGTGCCTGCTATTGCTCTATTCTTCCACCTCGTTCCGAATGTAATCTCTGGATACGAGGACTATTATTTATCAGAAGATATAAAACAACAACCCAAACGAGAAGAGACCATTAATAACGACGCCAGTCTTCTTTGAATGTATAAAACTAACTGACAGATTTCCATATACTCTTTACATCTAATCTGTGTGTGTGTGTGTGTGTGCTGCTCTGTGCCACAAAATGGCATCCCAAATAACCTAACCTAACAGGTTTTCTACTCATCTTGGTGATGTTACACATTCGGCCAGGGGCAGTGAAAAGAGTTTGAAGTATTGCGAATTTTATAATGCAATACCACGTGAATTAATGTGTAATATTAACTTTCGCAACAAGTTGGGTTAAGAAGGTTCTTGTGAGCGAATAATAACTCGACCAAGTCACACGCTAGGTTACACGTCGAACAATATCAAAAAGTATGCTACCCAAACAACAATTGTCAGTAAAAGCATAGAGCATAGAACGAGAAAGAAGGAAATGGACTGAAGTGTTGCGTTATGGTTATAATGCAACTGTTTTTTTATTATAGTTTTGTTAGATACGAAATTTTTTTGTTGTTGTTGTTTTAGTTAGAATTATTTATAGAAAGTTATTGGTTAGTTTGTTAGCTAAGAGTTGTTTGCTTATCGCATGTCACTTTTGTTTGTTTTATTACTTGTACTTCGCTGCTTTCATCAGTTTTAGTTGTAGGTAATATGAAACTTTGAATGCATTCGAATTGTCACCAATTTCCATTCTAAGTAGGTATATCATACAATTTGTCGATTACTCGTATTATGTATGCGAATCTAAACTAGTACAACTACTGAAACTATACTCAAGGAAATTTGAATTGTTCCTTCGACCAACAATTGTCTTCATAAACTTCTCGAAACGTATAGTCTCTGAAGCGCAATAAAGACGAGTTGTAAACGCATCATCATTCCTTGCTTCGTTTCTTAGTTCGGCTTAGGTTTAAGTTTAAACATTTCGTTACTAAAGCACTTTTGGCAAAGTCAAACATTTATAACTTATAAGTATTGACATCAATTTTAAAGGATCTAGGAGAATTACCCGAAGAAAAATTGCCCGAAAGCAATTGACCGAAATAACAATTCCCCGAAAGGATTGTTGCCCGAAAATGAAATTCCCCGAATTACAATTGACCGAAATGAGAATTGCCCAAAAATTCAAAAACCAAACCAAGTACGCTAAAACCAAGTACGTTTTGTGTGTTTACGACTAACTTCTCCTTAAACCCAATAAGGATTAACCCTCTTACCCCCTTACCTAAACCGAACTGGGTTAAGAAAATAATATTTTCGGGGAATTCTCATTTCGGTCAATTGTAATTCGGGGAATTTTATTTTCGGGGAACTATATTTTCGGGGAATTGTTATTTCGGTTAATTGTTTTCGGGCAATTTTCCGGGACCCAATTTAAAGGTTTTCAATTAAAAGCTTCCACAAACTAAGTATTCGTTTTTTGATGGCTGCGTTTATAATTTGGTGATAAATCTTTTTAGGTAGCGTATAATTCAAATTTTTATGATCTCTGGTTACTTTCATAACTATCTCTGTAAAAGTTTTTTCTAACCCAATGACTCCAATGATGGACAAATACTGGTTAATAAAGAAGCAGTAATGTGATGGTAAATAATGAAAAATAACTTTTTATCTGGACAACTATAAATCTTTGCCTGTTCATTTTTGTATGTACTTCAAGCACAAGAAGGTGTGCTTTTAGGGTCCATATTATACCATACCTAATACCATAAAGTCTATTGAACCTGAACCAACTGCTCCTTTCCAAATTCGCTACTTACTCAGTCCTTAAGAATGATTTACACTTCTTATCGACCGCTCACGTCTTGCCCCCGTTATGCGAACGAACGTGGAGAATTATCAAAAAGGGTGGAAGAATGTTGAACGTTAAAGTAGTGAGTAGAGATGGAAAAACTGCCAATGAACATGAACTGATGCAATTTTCGAAAAAAAAAAACGAAAGGTGAAACGATAAAGTCTAAAAATGTGAATATTCAAAATTAGTACCAAAATTACTAGGACAACGACAATGGACAAACATAAATCTACTGGGTATCCTCTGAATTTATTAAGAACGAATTCAATGAGACTCTAAGGATAATATAGTGTTGTTTTGTTGATTCATGAATGTTATTGAAACACTTAGTAGATGAGATACCTTTATGTTACAAGATGATTTTGATGCATAATAATAATATTTAATAGGATATTTTGTGAAAAGTTTGCAAATAAAGCAGTGCACGTTTCATCCACTATCTGGAACAGCCACTGGCGGTCCTCGTAATAACATTTTATTATATCGTCCTATACTGCCGAACATCCAGGGAATTTCAAACTCAAACATACGTTTTCGTTGCTACAATGTTCAAAATGAGTTGGGGTTAAAGGGTTAAACGTATCTTTCCTTCTGTACTCGCCAGACGCGGAAGAGCGGGAGTCCAGGGAATGTATGTATAGATAAAGTCAATAATATTTAGAAAATCCATTGGATAAAAGTCTTATAGGAGGAAATATCTTGAATTTCAAAAATTCGAAAAAAAAAACAATCTTTCTAAAATTACAAAAGCGCTTTTTAATACTTTATGTTCTACCGCTCGGTTTCCGTTTTCGTTGTTTCCGCTTGCAACAATTCATTTTGTGGTCTAGGTATATAGCTAGAGGAAATAATAAACTTGGAATGGTACACTTTACGACGATGCAATAAATAAAACTATTGGCTGGTGTGTTCAATCAGTTTGTAAGTTTTCGTTTCGTTACAATTCATTTGTAATGTTGTTTTCTGTTATTTTATTTCTTTTAAGACACCGTGAATTTTTCAAGATTTAGTTGTGAAAAACTTTTACCTAGAAAAAGCAATAAATATTGTCAACCAGATATGAATATTTGCTATAATTTGGTTTTCTGTAATTTTCCTTTTTAATTTCGCAAGTCTGAACAGTTAAACCTAAAGCTAAGTCAATATAGGTACTAAAACGACATGAAAGTAAATCATACTCGACAAGTTTTCAAGCAAAAAGTCAACTAAAACTTGACGCAACGACAAAGACGAATCCCAAATTTGCAGTACAGTGGAAAATAAACGAAAAAAAAATCGTTCAGCCGTTACTTCCTATTTCGTTGCAAGTAAGTTGTGTGACAAATAACATTTTTATTATATGACACAACTATAGCTTCTCTTCGCTCACTCGTTCATTTGTCCTTTATTACGAATGTCGGGACGAATCACCACTTACAAGTCGACTCTACACGTTCCCGTATCTTAGATTTTTTTCCCTCTTGTCTTTGAGATCTTCATTTTATTTCGAGTCGTCAATCGGCATTAAGCATTTTATACTTTTACGAAAGGCTTTTAGCCATTTTTATCCGCACGCACAAACTTGTTACTGGAAACAAAAACTGATTAGATGAACGCTTTTAACAGAAATACAGAAGATGTAAGTATAAGGAAAAAAATGAAATTTTTAAGAATTTACTTTGTTGTATTCTTTTATTTTATGGCCTTTTTTAAATCCCACACGAAAAAAGCGATAAAGCATATCAATTATTTTCCCAGTCGGTTATTCGATCCTTGTGCCCATAAATCTGTTACAGTATCTTTTATTAATCGAGTGGTGTATTTCAATCGATGGTCGATGTTCAACCCCAGCCTACATTCAGTCCTCCAACAACCAGTACAGCTACGACTCCATATTGAAGTCATGTGGGGATGAGAAATTAATGTGCGGCACTCTCACTACGTTCTTTGCTCCTTTGCTGCTTTTACTTCGATAGAACGAACCCACATACTCATCCGGGTGCACATATTGGACTTACTTTCTCGATGGATAGTCTCAACCTCAACTTTAGTGACGAGTCAGTATGTCTCTAAGGTTTAAGCAGTTTTCCCTTTCTTACTAGCCTCCAGTAGTTGTGGCTCCAGTAGTGTAGCAAAATCAAATTGAGTTAAATCCGTCTCAACCTGAAGATGAAACTGAAACTGATACAACGATGAATTGACTTCATTTCCCTCGTTCGACTGATTAGGCGGGTTTTCTGACATATAATATAAACGGGCACTTTAACCGTTTCACAATCATCTAATAAATAAACTGCTTATAACATGTCTAGAAGTTTTCTTTTTCTTTTTCTTTTTGAAACGATGAGAAACGAGTTTTTATCTTTAATTATCGTTTTTGTTTTTGTTTGCTTTTACCCTCCTAACAAACAAGATTAAAGTCAAAAGTCCTGTGCATGTTTGTGGTAGAAAGAGTGGAGTCGTTTGCCGAGTCTCGAGAGTTTTATAAATATACCCCTCGGCAAGGCAACATCCAGCCAGGCTACCTAATACTAAACGATTCATCTTGTCTAATTGGGTCGATTTGTTCCTCCTTCGTTCAGTTCAACGAGGGACGAGTTTGGATTGTGGTTTGATACTAGGGCGAGCGCACAAAAGACTCTGGAATGAGTATACGACACAACCACCAAATCCGAGAGCAGTAATAGAAAAAATTTAAATTCTTCGCTTGATTGTGGTGCGACACGCCAAAATGCCTTCGTTTAAAGGCGACGCAAACGAGACTAAAGTGCCGAGGGCTTCTTGTGGAAATGAGCGGGAATTGAAATGTCCTCAAGCAATGAAAACTCCTGGGTTCTCACCCCTTTTATCCTTTTCAACTTGTTCTAACGGCTTATAAGATGAGTATTGTTTGAATCTCAATGACATCACTTCACTTTACGCTCTACAACACTCGCATTGAAAGGAATATTGAGAAATACGTTTGTATTGAAAAATTTACAATGGCATCGAAGAGAAAGTGAAAAACTTAATCACAAAAGAAGACCTTGATTGTAGGAATTGAAAGATACGCAATGTCTGTGTGACAATTCGTACTTTACTTAAGAAAAATTCAAAACCTGGTCTAATCAAGGCCGCTAACGGCTACTAGGACAAGTAAGTAAAGAGGGCGCAGGGGCAGCGTACTGTTGGCTTCCTAGTCGTTTAGTAAGAGAGGGGTAAGAGTGGGGTCTACTTCAAAACACTTTCGGTTTCAGGTTCTGTCTTATCTGTCAGTTTTGTATATGCTCTTTCTATTCCCCCAATCAATTGTTTAAATTTCATTAAATTCTCTTTGATTCCTATCATGTGAAGGTTGGGAAAAAATTTTCATGCGCAGAAATTTACACAAACGTCGGAATGGTAAGGAGAGAACTAACTCAAGATGTATAGAAGAAAATCGAACGTGTCGTGGACCTGCACCGACAACCAGATCGAAAAAGAAATAGCAAGTTTGGGAAGGCATGGGGCTTGAATACAAATAATGTTGTTGCATTTCCGCAAAATCTTATTTTGGGAATGTGTATTAGGACCAAGAAAAAATCTGGATTCAAATACCGGAAAATCTTGATAAGATTTGAGAAATTGACCAGAAAAGTAAAGATATGTAAAAAGGATGGAGAAAAGTAAATGTGCAACTTCGTGATGTAATTGGAATGAAAAAGTAAAGTTTCCTGCGCTTATTCCGATGTAAATAAATAACTATACAGTAAACTGTAAAGAAAGTAAATAAATGAAAATTCCGTAAAGAGAATTCATAAATATATTTAAATGAATTTAACAAAGTTCAAAGTTATCTATAATTTTATAATAATACCTTTTCTTTCTATTGTGAAGTGAAACATAAATATGAATAACTCAGGTAAAGAGACCTATAGAAATATAGGCCGTTTTAATAAATTTCACATTTTATGTCTTAATTATTAAACAAAAACCTTTACGGGAGGTACACTTTAAAAAGTTATTAAAACGTAAATTATGTTACAACATGAATGCGGAATTAATTAAGCTGCTATAGTATTTCCGTGATTTAGCCTTCATTGAAGCTCAGTGAAATACGAGAACACGGCTCAAACATGCTATTTATTAAAAAACAAGAGAGACTTTTCAAATAGAGAGCAACCGTCCTCTGTTTGGAATGAATAATTTCTGCAAACGCGAAACCAAGCGAACGGACGTATACATATAACAATGAAGAGTAGAAAAATAATATTTTTCCCATATAGTCTTGATAAATCAAAATCACGTGTGGAAATGCCGCACCAATTAAACGTTTATATATAAATGAAAAAAAAAAATTCATCCGAGAAGAAAAAAAAAACTTCGATAGCTTGTCGTTAACAACTCGACACTCGACGGTGTAATATGGGCACAGTGATGTATAATTAAAAGCAATAACTCGAAACAAAGGACTAAAATGGAAAATTTAAAAAAATCATTTATACCTACCTAAATCCGCTAAGGATCAGCATATGAGGAAAAATTTTGAATTTATAAAAGGTTCCATGAAAATTTTACAAGCTGGGAAATGTACTAAAATTTGTGATTTACAAATTTTGGTGTATGAAATACTGACTGATAGGTAAATGAAAATTTCGTAGGTCAAAAATTTTGAAAAATTTATGCACCCTCCCAGATATACCAAATTTTGTTCATTTACACAACCACACGCACGCGGGTGACCGGGCACGCAAACTCGTCACTTTAAAAACCACTTTTTCGGACTCGCGCAAGTTAGTTTCGGGGAGACCCGTACAAAACCAGATCTTAAATTTTTGATCGAAATGTACCAAATTTTGTTCAATTACACAGCCACACGCCGCAGCGCCACGCGGACTCACCACTCCAAAACCACTTTTTCGGACTCTTGCAAGCTAAATTCAGGACAATCATACTTAACCAGACTTCAAATCTTTACCCGAAAACATATCTTTCCTTTCAATTTACCTTCGGAAATTCGGAAACAAAAATTGAACTAAGAAAAACTGGAGGAAAAAACTTTTTCTTGTCTGATACCATTAATTACTATAATGATCCATTAGTTTCCCAATGAATGAACGAGAAAACTTTTCAAAATTTTGCCGTTAGTCTAGCCCTACTGTCAAATGCAAATAAATCCCTATAAATTAAAAATTTATAACTTTCAAATCCTTGCATTCTTGACTTATCAAGATTTTGTTTACTGCAAATTTGGAGACGGGCATAGATGTTTGATCTTTGGAACGTAATTAATTGGTCAATTCTTTGCAAAAGTGTTATTAAAATGTCAGTGCAAGCAGTGCTTTCGTGCATCAACGACCTGATGGAGGGCCCAATGACTTTTCAATCGATAACACAATAACATAAAGCCAAGTGTGTAACCACATAAAGAAACTTTTGGAACGCTGATTGAGAACTTACAGTTGCTCCAGAATTTCGACGTTTCATTTTTCACCGCTTTCCACGATGTTGATGTTAAGCCGCTAAAAGATAAATAGTCTTAGTAACGCATTTCACATGTACAGTTGCAGTGAAAAATCAATCAAAGTAGGTATACCCTCGCGTACAGAAAGTTTAATTAACATTTAAGGATATTTGATTTGAAAGTTTCATTTTCAGTAGGTATATTTTTCATGTGCCTTGCTTTAATAAATGAAGGAAAAAAGTTTATAAATAATGCCTTTCTGACCCTGATGTTTATTTGCTTTTCTCATCAGCAATACTTGGTGCAGACTTATGCATTGCCATTCATTTTGAGCTGGCTGAGTGAATGTAGACATGTAATGAACGGGAAATGGAGTAGTAATTGACCCTTAAAACAGCCTTCATTAAGACACATTTTCATACTTAATTGGAGATAATGTTTTTTCTTATTCCGCTTTAACGGACGCACAGCGCAACCAGACAGATGAAACGAGGGCCCATTAAGAGTTTTGCACTTTTTTACATTCCGACCTGATGGTTTAAATGGAATTGGATAGTTATGCTTTCAGAGCAAATCTAATGGGTCGAGATTTTTACATATAATTATATTATCGCATTCTATTATGTATAGCTCACACTGTAGGTTGCTTAGTTTATATCAATAACTCTGTTTGTTAAAACTAGGTCAACGAGCATAGTTTCTAGGCTGTACGAGCCACGTAAGGTGACTCGCCAGTTACTTGCTATTTGGCCCTGACCAAGGCATGTCACATTAGTTCTAATCTGTACGAATTACTTGCTATTGAGCATTCGTCTTAGGCAGGTCAAAATCTAAAGTTAAGTCCAAAGTATAAAATTTTCCATGAATCTTAACCGTGTAATATAACTATATACATCATGGCTGAATCACAAAAAGGGTGACTAAAAATAATATTATGCAAAGTATAAGTCAAAATTGTTATGCAAATCAATTTCTAATGAGTTTCCCATGACTGCGTTTCCGTCAGCAAGTTGTAAGTGAAGTTGATACAAAATAGCGAACCAAAACCAAGGATATTGTAAAATATTAAACGGGAAGTTGAAGGAACAAGAAAGAAAAAGACAGAGAAATAAAAGAAAATTCCCCGTTATCTGACAAGTCGCCTCCGTCACCAACATTTTGGCTTTTGAGAATGTTTCAGGAAACTGTCGCAATTATAGATCATTGTTTGTATGTTGGAAGTAATCAATTTGCCTGTCAATAACATGTCATGCAATGTTCGCCTCGTTTTGTAACGCCCAACATTTCCCCAGCGCCCCAGCACGAAATAATGATGTTCAAAGGGTGTCGCGTCGCATGTTTACTTATAAATCTGGTAGGCCTTTCAGCGTGTTGTTCAGTTCAGAATCTGGTGGAAGTTGCAGCAACGAAATACAGTCGATCTAACGACCAACGACCAAACCAAACCAAACGACACTTTGTCAACAGAACAGTTTGTAACGCAGTAACAATTCTGCCAAACAGTAAAATGTCGGCGCAGTGTGGGGAGTATAACAACACGACGGTAACGGGTAACAATCTGCAAATAACATCCCCAAAACGGGAGAGCAATAGTGTAACACACAAATAAAACATTGACTTATACTATATGGGCTTGTGCGGTTGTAGAAACACCTAACCTATATCTTTCATCAATGGGTCTAGATGTGTACCATAACGAATATATCTATAGGTATGTGGAGGGTTTAAACGTTAGTTCCTCTATCCAGGATTAATATAGAAACCCCACCCAAGCTTGATCGATTAATATACATTTACGTTCGCGTTGTAGATGTAGGTGGAACATTGGAGTAGAACAGAGGAGAGCTCTTCGAAGACTGGAAACGCTTAAAACGATTTTATACTGAAGGTTCCAGAAGTAGTTGATTTTTACTCTCTTTCTTTAAAGCAGAGCGCTTCCTCCAAAAATCAGCAACTCGATAAATAAATGAATCAAAGAAGATAAATAGTCGATTTGAGCTTTAACCTTGAAATGACCTCTGGACATATTGTATTTTCAGGAGGTACGTTCAAAAACTTCAATGATTATGAATCAGTTGGCAATAACAATAACAATCTTAGCTGGTAATATTTTTCATATCAATGACAATTATTTCGCATTGTCTTATTTTATATTGTAGTTTTTCATTTTATTTTGAATTCTAACAAAAACCCTCTCAACCCCTCTAAAATCAAAATAAAAACCGATTTGACATATTTTAAATTTTAAACCGAAACGAGTGCGCGAGGGAGGTAAATGTGAGTTGCCTTAAAAACGTTCGACCGAAAAAATCATTATCCCTAAAATGAATATTAAAATTGCTTTTTTAATGACAAACGGCTCGTAACGAGTAAAGCATTTGCAGTGTGACCATGGCAAGAGGCTCGTTGTTAATTTTTAACACAGAAACGTCCTATGCGAATGGATTAAAAACGAAATCATTCGAGAGAAAGAGATTTATGTTTAAAAATGTATGCGTGTGTGAGAGTGGATACCCTACGTTATTTGCCTGATGGTTAGGCCTTTCCAAGTTGTTATAGAAGTACGCAACATTTCCACCAGAAAAAAAAGGGGTAAAAGTATGAGGAACTTTTGAACAGTAGACTTTGCGAGACTAGGAAATTGACGGAATGAGAAATAATAAAAAAAATTTTACGCCCCCACACTTTTTTGTGTACCCCCATCCAGGAGGGGGGGGGGGGTACAACGGAATGTGGCAAGATCGAAATCTATCTATTGTCTGCAGTTTTTTGGAAACTCAAGCGGTTCAAAAGCGACCAGCAACCATCAGGAAACACATTCTAATTCAAACCGAGCGGACATACCGCCCGATTCATATGATGGTATCCTAGAATTCCCATCCATACATCCAACAAACATCAGCAAAAAAATATATTGCCATGGCAATAACGGACAACGACAGAACAGAAGTGTACGAATGGTACAGCAATATTAAAACCGTACGCTACGCACTCATTCATTTATTTCAATTCGAAAAGCAAACACACACCGAACGCGAATTCGTTCTGACAAGCGAACAACGCGATCTCGACCACAAGTCTGGCTGGCGATAAAATAGAAATAATTTTCAGTGAATGCGTGTCCCCATGGGGAATGACATTTATTAATTAACGACGCGTGTTAGGGGCTTCTTGATTACTTTGTCCATTCTGCGCACGTAATCTCTGACACTCGACCTATAGGACTGTCTTTACACGGACCCACAATGTTCATATTAGTCTCATAGTTCCACAACTAATAGGTATCCAGGCCAGGTAACAATTCGTTAATTCTGGTAAACCCCAGCCAGATATCTAAAATCCCAAATCAATTGATTTTATCGAGATTTTGAGGTACATTTTGAAAATTTCGATATTGTAACACAGTAGTCTGGTGAGATGATATACATAATATATTTAAAAAAACATAGGGACGAATGAGCTGTGGTGGTGAATAGTAATATACGATTACAAATTGGCGCCCAACGTGGGGCGCCTATTACTATTGTAACATACGTAAGGTAATTATATCACGGTCAGGTAATTTATAAGTATTTATATGTAATTTAAAGTAAATTAATGACAATTTAATCGACATTTAAAAGGCTTTGTTGTTGAGATCAACGCAAATTCGCTATTCATTTTATAAATTTCGAAAATTTAACGAAAGGAATATAATTGTGGTAGCAAAAACTGTACGGAATTCAATTCACTAGAGAAATGCAACTGCTATTTCTAATTGTATGCTTGTGGTATGGGGTGCGTTCAGTTTAACTAACGTAACTAATTAAGTACGGTTTATGCAAACGCCAAACACTTATAAACGGTTATAAACGTTTGTGGCGATATATGCGGTCTATTTAAGTTGCACTGCAAGAAAACTTAAATAACAACAGTTATTCTCTTAAAATGTTTATTAAAGTAAGGTTAAACAATGAATTCTATTAAAAATCGTACAGAAAAAACACAGAATTTCATTTGAATATGAGTATCTATCTATCTATAAGTTACATTCGTTCTTTATATTTTTTTTAATATAGTGAAGGAAAAGAATGGAATGATATTGAATTGATTGGAACGTTTATCACGATAAGTAATATATATTGGAATTATTTGATGGATACACGCATCACATGTAGAAAAAAAAAGGATGAAGAAAAAAGAAAATGGAAAATCTGTTGGAAATTCGTTAGAGGAACGCGCGATCGACAACGCGAAATAGATTTCCTTCTGTGGCATGCCAACCATTTGCTCCAGGAAATCCACTATTTTTGGCAGTATTAAGTTTTTCTTTCGATTTAAAATTTATTATCTAATTTTATTTTTCTTACATCACTTTGTATATTACAGAATTTCGTTTTCCCCCATCTCTAATATTCGTTTCCTGGTTTCCAATAATATAAGTTTCCTTGCGATTATTTTCGTTTCGTCATGTCATACCCAATTCGTCGTTGCCTGTGTCCCAATTTTCTCATCCCGCTCAATAGCAATGCCCTACGCCTACATCATTATCCTCGCAACATTCGCATGTTTCAAGATAGAATATTTCGAGTTCAGTCCGTTGTGATGAACATAATAGAGCCAATAGTGTAGAAGCATTTTCTACACATAATACTTTTTAAGGGAGGATTATATTCGCTTTAATTTGAAAGCGCTCTTTCGCTCTTGTCATCAAAACAGACAACTTATTATAAAATAAATCGGTGCGTTAAATTCGCACCACACAAGTTTCTAATCATAACCACTACGATTTCGTAGAACTGGTCGATCGTAAAAGTCTAAATTGTACAGAAGTTTAGTTTTTTACCAAACGACTGAAGATGCCCAATTTCATCCCGATCAGTTGCTTGATTTACCTACAATTTTGTTCCCAAGGAAAATAAAACTTTGATTCTACACAGGTTTTCAATGAAAACACAAGAGCTTGGTGCCTCATTCGCTACGACAGTATTGTCGAGTATACACCATTGTCGGGAATTGTTTGTAAAATATTGTAATGGTATCTAGGTACATGTTTTCATCGTTCGTGAGCAAGTTAAGAATTTTCCCGCACCATACCCTGTCGCCATATGGTCAGAGAGTAAAAACGATTATGTTTGTCACTTTTTATTATGTTTTATATAGATTTGTCCAAAATATTAATAATTGTGAACAGTGCTTAAAATTGTACGGCCCCAGCGTCTGGAAGAGTCATGAATTATAAATGGCGTAAAATAATGTGGCTTATAATAAGCTGTCAAAGAAATATTCATGAAACAGTAGCGCAAATTCATTCAAGAAGTTGAAAGTTTGATTAGAGTCGAGCCGCACTGTCGTGTCCTCGTGGTTTCGACTCCTACGCGTCCCCTAACACCGTCGCCGTGTTGAGTAAAGTGGATCGGCCTCATCTCCGCACTCGCACACCCTTTAAAACTTCCCGACGTTCCAACATTGGAACACGTCTTCTGAACAAAAAATAAAAAGAAAGTCCGTGCTAAGAAAAGAAACGAAACGAAGAAAAATGCGACAAAAAAAACAGTTACGGGGGAAGAAATAAATGATATTAAGCAAACTTTTCGATTAATTGTCAACTTTAAACTTTATTTCGCTTTGTGTTTTATTCAAGTTAAAGAATAAGGACCTTGAAGCGTGTTTTTGAGAAGATTTGAGAAAAAGGCTTATTAAAAAGGAAATAAATTCTTTTGATAAAATTTCCACAAAGGTTTAAACGTTTTTCAATGAGTTCATCGTCATCATGCGGATTCTTAGTGTGTTGGTGTCGTGAAATTGGGCAGGTGAGGGGTTGGAAAATGGTCCCGCAGTCTCGTGAAATCCTGACACACGGCTTAAGTGCATTGGTGTGACAGTATATTGCCGCAGATTAATTTCCGAGCAGCGATACCTCGACAGGGACAGCTCGTTCACATTATTTACGTTGCTCCTCGCACTCACATAGGTCTGCATATATTTAATATATATATATTTTGGTGCACAACCCCCTTAGAAATGATTTAAATACTGGGGCGGGTCACGTCATTACACGAATATTTATCTTGAAAATCTCTGCCCCGGTTGGAACGAACGGAATGTTAAAAAGGTCATATACACGGCCAAGGCCTCTGCATTTTAAGGGCGCTCTCATCGTTCGACGACATTATCCTCGTTACCGAATGCTAACTGGAAAATTGAAAACAAAAAGGTATAAAGTCCTAGCGCGTCGTGTAACTCGCCTGTGTCTTTACATAGATCGCTCGTATTTTTCTTAATTAACTTCATTGTTAGCGTCTAATTAAATTCGCTTATTAAGCGAAAAACTTTTCTATTGAAGGAAAACGTACTTGAACAGTTAACAAGTCATGTTATAAGTTGGAAAAGTCAATAGTCGAATGTATAAAACGTATATCAAAGTCGTAAATCATTTATATGACAAAAATAAAATTATAAACACAAAGGACGATACATTTAAAAGTTCTGTTAACAATTGTCTACGTCAATGTTCTTCAAACTTTGGCATCCCGCGGAATCCTTTCTGGAGATAAAATTTTCTACGGAAAACGGAACCCTAAGTTAAAAACTTTATATATAAACAGTTATTAAGACAGTTTTTCAGTTGTTTACTTCAAATTTAGTTTCGAATTTTGTATCATTGACGGGCGGAACACAGTTTGAAGGACACTATTCACCGTCCATCCCTGTTTATAAATTCTGATCAAACATTTTAAGTTATATAAGTTAATATATCAGTCATTTTCAATAAAATAGTGCTATTTTACTTCCATTTTTAGTTTCCTCAGCTGCATAAATTGTACAGAAGTTTAGTTTTTTACCAAACGACTGGAGATACCCAATTTCATCCCAATCCGTTGCTTGATTTACCTGCAATTTTGTTCCCAAGGAAAATAAAACTTTGATTCTAGATAGGTTTTTAATGAAAACACAAGAGCTTAGTGCCTCATTCGCTACGACAGTATTGTCGAGTACACACCATTGTCGGGAATTGTCCGTAAAATATTCCCTGTTTATAAAGTCTGATCAAACATTTTAAGTTATATAAGCCAATATATCAGTAATTTTCAATAAAATAGCGCTATTTTACTTCAATTTTTAGTTTCCTCAGCTGCATATCCCCTCTCATCCTGTATAGGTACAATCGCAAACACACATTCGGGGTAGTTTTAGTTTTGAATCGAAATTGTTCGCTGGTCTATTCATTTCGTCGAAATAACGTCCAAATAAACTCTTCATCGTATTTATCCGGACCGACAATAATGAGAAGTAATTATAATTTCCATTCGGACAATAGTTATGTGCAAATCAAACGCTACTTGCACATAACCAAAGTCCTGGCAATAGAGTCTCCAGAGTCCAGTTCAAAGTCGGTTACATTGTTTGTCCTTTTATAGTATACTATCGCGCATTGTTACCAAATAGCCGAAAACACGTATTTATGCACGAATTATGTTCCCATTCATACAAATAGGAAACCTACAGCTACAGCTTCGAACACATGTGTAGAGACTATTCACAACAAATACGGAAACAAAATAGCGACATAGACATAAACGAACCGCTAAATATATTTAATTGTTGTTATAATAAATTGTGGTTATTTGTTATGCATTTTGTATGAACTTGGTGTTTTGTATTTTGTAAGCAGAAACTACAATGGAATGGATAATCAGTGTTTCCATAATTTTCAACATGATGGGGAAATTGTGACCTTTTCAAAAATCACAATGCGGCTGTAATGTTGGTGGTTGTTGCATGCGAAGATTGATTAATAATTTACTAAACTTATAGAGTCCTTAGAGAAAGGATCAGGAACCCAAAAACACTTTCTCAAACTAACACAGTAATTAATAATTCGAGATCTGTTATAATCGAAATTTTGGATTTTTTAGACCGTTGTTTTTGTCTTCTCCTGACCCCTGCCTCAAAGTTTACTCTTAAGTCCTTCCCCTAAGGATCTACCTAATGGCCGACTTGTATTATTCGAATGAATCGGACGAACTGGACTGCTGGACTTATTTCGGTTCGGTTCGGTAAGAGGCGCCCCATCGAAGTTTGCTCAATACTTTGCAAATGTTTACCCTGAAGGGGCAAATACTATAGCTATTAGGCTATATATATATATATATATATATAT
>JARJEB010011633.1:0-11232 GCA_030264535.1 Liometoxenus newtonarum | reverse complement strand
ACAAGACGAGAGTTCAAATCATCTTGTCTCGTCTCGAAAAATACTGAAGAAAGTCATCTTGATCTCAGTTTTCCGAAATTAATCGAGGTCTCGGCAACGACATCTTGTTGAGATATCGTGTCTCGAATGAAATGAAAGAAATTTCGGAAAAATAAAAACAAGGACACATATACAGGGTGTCCCATTGGTATGAAATAGTTTGATTTCGTCCAAACGGTTAGAGATAGACGGAAAATGAAAATATCATTTTCCCTTAATTCTTCGAGTTGCATCTCGTAAAATATTTTCAAGCATACAGGGTGTTCTACTTACATCAATATTTCTTTTAAATAGCACTCATTAACTTTCTCCTCATTTTTGAATTCTCCATAGAATTTGGAATCCTGTGATAACTCATAGTCGACCCTTTGGTCTAACCCGAGGGGCGTACCGCACTGGGATATTTACTGTACACATGAAAGGATATTAAAGGGATATTAAAGGATATTTGGGATATTAAAAATATTAAAGGGATAATAACAGGATATTAAAGAGATATTACTGGGATAATACTCCCTACTGGCATATTAGTAAATGGCTGTATGCAAGATAGGTGACCAAAAAAAGCTCTCAAGTCTCTTAACATCTCCCGGGCTCCAGTCCTGCAGAGCGGCATCCCAGATGAGGTGACCAAAAAAAGCTCTCAAGTCTCTTAACAAAAAAACTTTGCCAAGGGGCAAGGATATTAAGGATATAAATGAGATATTAAAGGGATATTAAGGATATTAATGGAATATTTAGGATATGGACATTTACTGTAAAGAATTTCAGGCTGCAGTACGCCTCTAGGTCTAAGCGTTGGCCCGCTTTTTTAACTTTTATGCCAAAAATGTCATTTGCAAGGGGTATTTTAAAAATTAATTACTCAGAAACAATCTTTTCGCTAATTGCTTGCCGTAAGGTTGTTATGGTGTTATATATTTCATTTTGTAAACTGTGGAATCAAAAAAAGCGCGCGTAAAATTCAAAAATTCAAGAATTCGAGATTTTGGCGAAATATTGAAGTCTTGACTATGCGATCTTGACGCTTGGTTCATAGACGAGAATAACGCTTAACACTGAAAGCTTAACGCTTAACGCATAAGGCATAAAGAAACTTTGCTGTTCATTCACACTAAGCTCAGCTTAAGTTCGAGGGTAAGCTTAAGATGGGACGGAGAAACTGGGCATAAGAATAGGATAAAGCGTAACACCAGTCAAAAGATAGCCTACACGTACCCATGTGCAGTTTATACCACACTTGGATTTAACCGTTCGGTACTGAAGTATATTCACGCATGCGCATTATTGTAAAATTTAACGCTTAAAGTTGGATGTTGGCCAACTTTCCTTATTCCGAGCGTTATGCATTAGCCCTTAATCTCTCTGTGAACGCAAGCATGCATATTTATAACACCCTGTATATCACATATCTCGATAAGTTAATCTAATCTTCATATGCTTCATACGTTATATTTGTCGATTTTGAGTATTTACATTGTTAGGTAGTCGCCATGGTAACCGCGGTTATATTCAATTCTAATCGTTTTGTGAATTTTACGAATTAATATCTCACAAACTATATGCATCCGACGAAAAAATGTTATAGGAATTGAAATGTAGGGAATGAAAAGCATATATTTTTTTATTCTTACGTATATGCAATATTTTGCCACATATACGCTAATTTATATTTTGACATCCTAGTAAAGTGCCCTTCTTTACCGATCGATTTAATTTAATTCTCACCAGACAGACATCTACCCAGGTACCAAATTTCATCCGAATGCGTTGCGCGGTTTGACCGGAATTTTGTTCACAAGAATACAAAAAAAATTTGACATTTTAGGAATTAATATCTTTCAAACTATGCATCGTACAAGAAAAAGTTATGGATTTTAAAATTAAGTTTTTCCACTCCCTATAAGGCCGTATTTTTTGTTTGGCCGTAATTCGCAATTTTTTTTTGACATTTACCTTATGAGGCCTAGTGCCCTTCTTTACCGACCGATTTTGGTCATCTACTTGCCAGGTGATCACAGGACGGATATCTATTAACGTGCCAAATTTCATCCCGATCCGTTGCTTGGTTTTCCCGGAATTTTGTACACACAGCGCACACACGAGCACACACACGCACGGACAACAGACCAAAAAGTTGATTTTCGACCTGGGGTCAACAGATCTCCACGAATCATGAAAAATAAGACTTTCATTTTTTACCGATTACATTACTTTCCTCTACCTATATACCTTCGGTATACGGTCGGAAAGTAAAAATCGAAAAAAAAAGATCCAAAACTGATCAAAACGACTTGAAATTTAAAAATAAAAGATCCAACATTATCATCATCATCATACAATCATTGACCATTAAGTTGATTCTTTTTAATGATGATTGTTGTCCTGCTGTTGATATTTCATCATCTGCCTGATGTTTTGTGCGGGTTTTGTCTGCACGATGTGTCTGGCTCGATGATTTCGTGTTCAATGAACCACAACAACACAACAGAACAACAGCCCACTACGAAGGCACAATAAAAACGCAATATCAAAATCGAAATCACGAAAATCACTGTGTGCCGTCTTATTGTACAATTTTACAAAACCCGGCGTAAGTTCTAAGAATATTCTCCAAGTCCAACGCAACCTATTTTAAAGATTCTTCGAACTGAGTTGTAATACTTCGAAACATTATTTGTAGATTTCCAGCAGTTTTTTTCCGTCTTTCAGTCTCGTTTTATGTTCTCTTTTAGACGCTGATCTTGTTAATTGTAAGTTACTTTCTCATGATCTTTTTGTTTCCATTATTCTTCGTGTATGTACGATGCATCATGGCCGTTGCTTTGTTATTATTATCATTATGGTAAGGTAATGATGTACTATATTGCTCTTCTTGCAAGTTCCAAGCACACAACAATCCGAAGACTTGATCCAAGAACGAAAATCTCCTTCATCATCATTATCATCATCATCATCTGCTGAACTGAAGTGAATTCTGATTTGCTGTATCATCGCAAGTATTTCATACAGAGTGGCAAATAACAAAAGAAAAATGCAAAAAACACTAACCAGTAACATTTCCAAAATTTGCTACGCCAGATAGTCAAACTCCACAAATCAGTGTACTGAAAATCGTAAGTGCAAGTATAACTCAATTGGTTTTGTCTACAGAAAAAAAAACAGAGGGAAAAAATGAAACTCAAAAGGCAGGTGGTACTTATCTATGACCACGATGCACGATGAAACGACGAAACTTACCTGACCGTAAGCAGACTTTTTAGATGGGGATATGCTTACTTGAGCATGCTTCAGCCTTTTCAGTAAGGAAGGCATAAAAAGGACAGTTCCAGCAATGAAAGAATTGAACAACACCATACCATGCTTGAGGGCTTCCCTTCCCTGCGTTTCATTTCTTTGTTCAATCTTGATGTGGATGTGTGCGACCGTGGCGTCAGGCTAGCAAGTCTACGAAAGTTGTGCCCTTTCACATTTACATTTACATTTTATGCTCACCTATGTAACTGTTTCAATTTAATGAAACCGAGTGAGTATACAAGTTGAAAAGATAGATTTTATAAAGAAATGAAGCTAGATGAAGTCAGGTGACTTAAGAATATATTTGGGTTCTTCAAATTTTGCCTAAATTTCTAAGAGCACCCTGTGTAAAACACAAAGCGACCAAACCATAGTGTCAGGAACCGATAGACTCAGGTAGTGGAGCCCAAAGCATATACTTACACAAAGCCTCAGTCAAAGAAGACTGAAGTACACCATTTCTCTTCGTTTTTTTTTTCATCGTCCGTTGTTGTTTTCGGAGTTCTTCCAACTCCCAACAAGAAGTTGCCTGTACTGTAGTGTAGACTTTGGAGACGCCTTTTGCTCGGTATCTTTGGAAGAGAGACCCAGAAAGTGTATATGTATATTTACGTTGAGTATGGTACAGGGTACAGCACCGTCAAAACAACTTCTTTCTTAAAGTTGCATTTTCCGTCGTCGTCGTAGTATTACAACCTACAATACGTTATTTGTAGTGATCTCATTTATCATTTCGTTATTGTTGTTGCTGCAAGTTGTGCTTTCATTTTCTTCTCGTTGTTCTTCTTCTTCTTCATCGTCATCGGTCATCCACTAGTAGTAGTCCTACACGTACTTGTTGATCGTGATCAGACCAAGAGTGATCAGACCAAGACCTAGTGAAGGCTTTGTTTGAAACATTGAAACGTTGCCGTTTTCCTTGTGGTTCTTTGTTCACTTCACCTGTTAGAAATGGGAAGATTCAGTCCAGTCCAACGTTCGAAGAATCGAATGAACAAATATATATATTATAATAATAGCTTTAACATACTATATCCAATTCCAATTTGTTTGTTTGTTATTTCAATCTGATCTTATGTGTTTCGTGTTGTTTCGGTTTCGTTTTGGCTGTTTCGAAACTTTGAGGCCATATAGTTATTTATTAGATGGCGGCGAACAACCGCAAAAACTACCTGCCACTCGGACCGGACCGGGCTCACCTAGCTAGACACAACAACCAAATTAAATGTAATATTGACTTCAACTTTTTTTTTCTTTTACTTGTTTCCATGTTTTGGTTTGATTGCAGTTGTCGAAATAAATGTTGAGTAAACATTTTCAAGGATTAATAATGAAAATGTACACTTTAAAGAGAGCAAATTAATAAATATACTATTATAATATATATGAGTAGGAGTAATATTTTGTTGCATAAATCAGTGTTATCTTTTGTTCGTTACTTTATTTTGTTGCGTTGCAAATTCGAATTAACCAAGAAAGAATGAACAAAGAGCTCCGTGTTCATCAAATCTCACCATTGCTTGTGCGTTTGCTTTGCTTCTTCTTCTTCTTCTTCTTCTTCCTTTATAGTCTTTTGGCTCTTCCTCTTCTTGGTTGTGGTGGTTCTGTTTCGTTACTTGCTTGCCTGTTCAGTGTTCACTTCACTTGATTTTCCTCTCGCACGGCTCGCCTCGGTTTAGCGGTTAAAGTCGTGATCATTTTTAGCGAAACGTGTTTTCAGTTCAAGGGCAGTCAACTCTCCTTCTTGCGCGTTCTGTTCCTTCCTTCGCTTCGTCCGTGTTGGATCTTGGCTTATTGCTTTAACATTTTGCAAAAAGGCCCGGTGTGCACTTCCATACAACCAACCAACCAACCAATACCAACAATTCAATATACTGAATGGGGGGGCACATGTGCATTTTTTGCACACAAATCATACCGAACTTATTTATGCATTAGTATTGTCGCGTACGTATTTAATTTTGAATTTCAAATTTTGCAATGCATTAGTATTTAGTTGAGCTTAGATTTTTAGTATTTTTATGGCGACAATTCCAATTGCTACGCAGGTAATATTTTCTTTCCTTGATTTGGCGGCGTTTCTTGCTTTGGGTCGTCGGTACTTGGGTTGTTAAAAGACCCCTTGTCTACTATACATACGGATGGATCACGGATGTAAAGTCCGTTACTCCACCTTTACCAGTTTTAGAGTTCGCTACGAAGTTCGTATCTTGAAGAAACGAAGCAACATCCGGCATTTAAAATTTTACGGCGCTCTTTGCCTTCTTGTTGCCATGCCTTCCTTCGTGGTGATCAAGCAATCAACGAACGGCTTGCTTTTTGTTTTGTTTCTTTGAGAACAAAAAAAAAGTTTTCCTTCATTAGATTTCAACCGGTGAGCCCGTGAGATTTTGTTCTTAATAATAAACGAACGAAACACATTCATACCGTTTGGACAATAAATACTTTGTCATTTACTCATAAATCTTATTTAAAAAAATAAACAAAAAATTAAAATTTTACTTTTACGTTACTAATAAAAGAAAAAAAATACACTTTAAGCAGAATATCCACACAGTATCTTGAAATCACCGTGAACATTGCCCTTGAAATAATAATTATATTGTATTAAAGTAAATACGAGAAACCAAAAGAATTGTCGTCAAGTGTAATAAATCATATTAATTTCTGGCGACAGTACATGTTCGCTCAATATATAGGCGTTCACATTGAATTGTTTTGTTTGATTTTGATCATTTCTTACAACACTTTAGGCTTGTTCCAACAATGTACCAAACTAGTTCCGAACTACTCATGAGTCGTACAGTTCGGAACTAGTTTGGTGCTTTGTTGGAACGAGCCTTTTGTTTTGTTTGCGTACGAGTTCTGAGTTTGTTGTCCGTGAGTCGTAACTTTCAACTAAAAGATTGGTAAATGCGATGATCTTCAAGTCAAACGTGTTGTACAGATACGACTGACAATGAAACAGCAAATTTCCGACATTTCCAAGCATCAAGCACCAAAATTAAACAAGAGACAATCAAGGCCTGTTTAGTTCTTTCTTTCATTCATCCATAATTCTTAAAAACAAAAACATTGCAACATCGCATTAACATTGATAAATGTACGCTGAAAGATGAACTTTTTGTAAAGTTTACAAATTTTATGACCTTGTTTGTTTCTATTTGTGCATGTAAAGATGTAAATTCTTCATTTTTATTGTTTTATTCCGCGTGAAATAATCCAATAACTGGAACAACAAAAAGTTTGTTGTTGTCGAATGTTCGTCGTTTTGCATGAGTGTGGATCTAGTCATGATTTTTAAAACAAATTTACATGAAACTAAACCCTCACCCACCAAAAACAATCGAGCGCCTGCTTCCAACTGCCTTAGCCTTCCCCTGATAAAAATCCAAGAGGCGGAGGAATGTAAAAATTACAAAAATAAATTCAAAAACTTACATTGTGTCGAATGTTGCCTGAGTACTGTTTGCAATTATTTATACAAACATTATGCGCGCACTTTTAATAAGAAACACTTCTCGAGTCTGAGCGTTGTTTGCGTCGTCGTCGTCGTAGTCGTCATCGACGTTTTGACTTAAGTCTGTTTGTAGATAACCTCTAGTAACGTTTAAGATTTAAAAAATTGCGTTATCTCCCTCGGTATCTCTCTTTTAATGAAATGACAATAACAAATGGAAATAACTACGTTACGTATAAATAATGAATGATTGGTTTGTTGAGATATAACGACTGCGGCAAAATAAACAACGGATCGACGAATGGAACGCAACGGAATAAAGAACGAACGTACGCGCGAGACGTTAAGCTACGGACGGCGCTCTACAAAATAACGCGTTCCGTTTGAGATATATTTTTTGAAAATCCTGATCCTACTTGGCGTCCAGCGTCAAATTCAACCAACTGCTTGCGTTCGATGCGCATAATGGTATCAAGGAAGGGGAAGCGACGCCAACCGCCATCCATCCCTTTTATACTGAGTGTTCAACTAAAATCAGAAAAAAAATTAATGAGCCACTAAAAATGGCCAAAGTAAATAGCAACCAAAAACAAAAACTTTCTTTTTTATACTTGAATACACCAAGTGCTAATGAGTCAAGACAATATTTCTTGTTTCATTTTTTGATAAAGAAGTTTTGTTTGCTCTTGTGACTTTGAAGTTGTTGACCGCATTTACATGAAGTTGTTCATTGGGTTGCCTGTGTTGCCAACATAAAACTTATTTTGTGTCTCAAACGTAAATCAAATAGAACGGGATGTTTTCAAGTACAGCGTTTTGTTATGTGTGTACTATGTCAATATATTACTTATCGAAAAGTTGTGATAAGTACAAATTGACTCCAAAAATTCTTGTTTATCACATCTCGTTTTGAATTCGACGCATGTTTAGTGACTTTCATTCAAGTGTTACCGCATTATCAAATAAAAATTCCCTAGAATTTTGGTGACGTAATAGCTTCTATTTTATCGACTAGTTTTGGTGGCAGTGATCGGTGGCGGAGATAGCGTAAAAGAAAATTATTGTCCGGTAAGTATCCTTTAAATGATATCCATTAATTCCACGATCGACGTCCGAATTAGGGCCGTCTATCTTGTCACAAAACGACCAACTTTGACGCGACGATTACGTTGACAGTTGACGTTTATTTGACATGAAAGGATATGACAAATTTTTGTTTATTTCCAGTTCGGTTTTGTCCCGAATCTTACACCTATTATCGATATACAATCCCGATTTGTAAACATTTGTGGTTCATTACAAGATTACTTATTACATTTGGGGCTAAGTCTTCGGCGTACACGCCCTGTTCCGCCATTATGACGCCGTCCGAAGTGCTTGTGGAATATTCTCAAGCTCAATATTTCCTTGTATACCACTTATATGTTGGGCCTTCGTACAAATTCCTTGCTAACTTGTTTTCCTTTATCACATAAACTAAAGTTCACTTTTCCCTATTAAGAACAAAATGAGGGCCCCCCCATGAGTAAGGATTGTGAATTAAAATTAAAAATCACAAGTTTGTCATGTTCGTTTGTCTTTTGTTAATTTATAAACAAGTCTGTCGTCACTTGAAGTGTAAAGTGATCAGATTTGTGGGATGATTTTGTCATTTACACAACAAGACAAGTAAATGTAAGATTTCAATGGACGATAACAAAATGACAACAATATTCATTAAATATATAACAAAGTGCCTTAATTTGTTACTTGTAGATATCATTGGTGAGCCATGAGCGAGCCTGAACATGAATACGAAGAAGTACATTTCCAAGACTTTTGCGTAACTGAAACCATTGAAACTGACGAGGAAATCGAGCAATATGAAGAACAAGAAATGGAGCTGCCCGCCGAGGCAATCTACACAGAACCCATCAAGTGCAATATTGTAAGACCCATACAGGCCATACAACAACAGCAGCAGCAACAACAACTGCAGCAGCCGCATAATCTTCAACATCATCAGAGACGAAGAGGGCATTTGCCTAAAAACTCTGTAAAAATTTTAAAGAACTGGCTCTATGAACACCGATTCAATGCCTATCCAACTGAAGCAGAAAAGCAGATTCTCTCGGAAGAAACAAGCTTGACCTTCTTGCAAATAAGCAATTGGTTTATTAATGCAAGAAGGAGATACTTGCCTGAAATGATGAGGAAGGAAGGATACGATCCGAATCACTTCACCATTTCACGAAGGGGCAAACGAATTGATAAAACTACAAGTCCTGCAAGTAGAAAACGGAAAAATCCTGGTTTCGGTGAGGATAGTGAAGAGGAAGGTTACGAGGAGGTGCTTGATGGGAGCGGCGTTGTTGTCAATGGATATTTAGTAGATCAGTCGGAAAGGAAATTTAATCCTTGGCAGACTGATATCCATTACGGTTTAACTATGGATTCGAATGTATTGGCAAATCGAGGTTCGAACGATGCTACGGAACTAACTGAGGCTAGCATTATTACAAATGCGAGTCAGATTGGCACATCGACTTCTAATCTGATCTTGGTCAAAACCGCATCTGGTAAAAATGTTGTTCTAAAGGTCGTGCCACAAAACAGTTTGGACGTAAGTTATAAAAAAAAGTAAAAAAAAAACTAAATTTTCAAAATCAACAAATTTATTATTTTACAGGAAAAAGGGAAATCATTCTTGTTACAAACAAAAGCCGTTAGTGTCAGTCCTTTGACATCGAGCACGTATATAAAAACGGAAATGATTCAAGAACCGGAAATCGAAGAAATTGAAGATGAAGAAGAGGAGGAGGAGGAGGAGGAAGAAGTTTGTATGCCGATTGATGACGGAGGTGGGGAAATAATTACTGGCATCGAATGTGAGCCGGAAGAGGTATACATTCACGAAGATTTGTTTGAACAAGAAATGACGACGAAGAATTTCGACGATGACGAAGTTTTCGTTAACGAAGTCACTATTGAAGAGGATACATAATTTAGACGAAAATATCTATAATAAAAAAGAAAATATTTAACAACAGAACGAACCTAAAGAACTACTTATTAAATAATGGGTACAAGAGATTGAAGATGAAAAACGAGAAAAGGAAAAAGAAAATTTAAAAAGCATAGTTTCCTTTATTATCACTTAGCATAATTATTATTACAATATAAATTAAAATAGATGGGTAAGTTATTTTGATGTGGGAAGGCAAACAGTCGGTTATTTGAATGGAAAAATTTCTGTAGTTTCAAAAAGTACAAATACGTGGTTTTTCAGTACTACATTCATATTCATTTAAAAAAATGTTGCAATGTAAACAATGGAACACTGAGTTTTACGATACATGACTTCACGAGAATTGACTGTAAATTTGCGGAATATGGAATTTTTCTATGAAAAATGAAACAAAATTAAGTTTAAGAAAGTTTTTAGGAAAAAAAAGAACGTAATGAAACCAAAATTTACGAAATACTTAGAAGAAATTCAAAATATCTTACATTTTAAAATATATCTTAGAAGAAACTATTAAGTTTCAAAACAATAGACTAAGTTTCAAAATAATAGACTATGTAACGCTTCTATATATTATTATTATGTACTAGTAGGAAAATATGTAAATGTGGAAATTGTATGCGAGTTATCAGATGTGAAATGAGAGATCAGCAGAGATATTAATTATTTTGCAGTTCACAGTTCACACTAGAACTAGAATAGACGTTTTAATTAAAATAATGCAAACTTGACATACGCGGTTATAAATAGAAATGGCAAATAAGGGGTTTTCGTTTTATTTGTCCGAAAATCATTTCTGGTCGTCCTTCCAAAAATAAATTGCAACGTTGTGCCAGATTGTGCTTATTTTCATGGCTTGCATGCAGTTTCCCATCAGAGCCTTATCTAGTTGATAAAAGATGGCAGTGGCTTTAACTTTTGTTTGTTTTTTCGATTTTGTCATAGCACGTCTGTGTGAAGCGTATAGCTTACCTTTTACTCACGCTCCCTGTGCTCGCTTGACCATAAAGTGTGTTTCACACTTAAAGCATATAAACTGAAGGGAACAATACCGGTACGAATTTAAGCCGACTGAAAGGCAAAAAAATGTTGTTCTTAAGTTTTAAAATCTGATATTGCGCAAGCGCACAGGTCAGGTGGAACGATTGGGTGCAACCTCTTATGGAACATTAGAGCACAACTCTTATTCACGCTTGCGCAATATCAGATTTTAAAACTTAGAACAATACATTGTTGCCTTTCAGTCGGCTTAAAAAGCTAACATTGGGCTAAATAGGCTATGTTCCCTCCATTTTATATGCTCTAAGGTTTCAGATTGTCACTTTTCCATCCCTGAAGCTAACAGTATTTCAAGGTCATCTCTAGTTTTTACAGAAATATATACATAATTTATCTTATTATCAAAAAGAGTTGTTTGGCTTTATTTCCTTCA
>JARJEB010011629.1:0-16449 GCA_030264535.1 Liometoxenus newtonarum | reverse complement strand
GATTCTGGGAATGCTGGGGCAACTGATAATGTTGCGGCGAATGAATTTGCCAACGGTAATTTTCCCCGAGGGCTAGGCTAATTCTGTAAAGTGTTTTCTATTCAGGAGAGTGAACTTGAAGAATTTTGTAAAATTCGTTCTATAGCCATGATAAGTAACAGAAAAGATTGAGCCATTTTGTTGAATAAATTAGTATTTGGATTCTATTAAATGATAATTGCCAATTGGTCGTTTTAACAAACATGAAGCAATAATTGAAGGTAAATTACAAATAATGTAATAAGGATTGCATACTTTATATATCTATCTATATAGCATTTGTGCCCGAAATGAAAAGAAGCTATAATTATAAGTAAACAACAAATATTTACATTGTAACTATTATTACAACTACCTACTATTAGTATGTATGAATAGTCACTATTATTACAACGTCTCCATATAATCAATTGCTACGTCCCCACTTGAATTTCCACAATATAAACGTATATTTATTAATTGTTAATGTTTATTATTGAGTATACAAAACGTTGTTTACTCTTATGCGCACAGATTGCCTATAAAATCAAGTGTCAAAATGTAAGAATATTTGTAAAACTCTATACACTGTAAAAGCAACGTCATCTCACAAGATTAATGTCTTTTTAGTTCAGTGTTAAGTATTGAAAATAATATGTGCTATATTTCCAGCAAATGCAAATATTCCATCATCGTAATAATTCTGTATGCAACATCGATGAATACAATAATTGCTAATTATAGCAGTGCAACGTCCGCTATTCTTGATGGTATTAACGATATTAACAGTTTCAATAATAATAACAACCACATGCATAATTCAAGCAATAACAATGAATTTGATAATGAATATTTTAACATATGCCTGGAAACATCACCACCATTCATTGTCAATATAGAGAAAGGTTCCGATATTAAATTAATAAAGATTATTAACAAACGATTATTAGAAAATAAAATTAAACCATTAATCACATTTTTAACTATTAACAATAACACACGATTTGCTCATCGAGGAATAATTGATAGTATTAAAGAATGTGATCTAATATTTCCTGGTGTGATAAATAACGAAAAGACATTAACTGATTTGCTACATAATTCCCTTGTTGGAAGTGATTATTATAACATCGATAGAATATTACTATGTAGCGCAAAGTTAGTCAACAAAAATGATTGGAAGAAATTGCGAACCATAACGACCACACAAATGGCAATGGTGATACCATTCGCATCTTACGTCGCTATCACTTATTACATCAGTAGGAAAATGATACATAAGGATAAATTTCAAAATCTTGGAGTAAGTGTCCAATTTCAGCTTCAAAGTTTCCTAAATGTTTCCGAAAGGTAAAGCGAAACTGAATGCGAAAGTGAAAGCGAAATGGGAAACTTTTCTGGCCTCTTCGGAACTTTTAATGTTAATCTTTTTTATTTGAGTTATAAACATAAGAAATTGAATATGAAAACTTGGCAGTTAAGTTAACTGAATAATCAATTATTATGTAAAATAAGTTGCACGCCCGTATCAAAAATATTTGACCTGAAACCATTACTTTCCATTATTTTTTCTCATAAATTTGTATAGTTTTTGTTTCAATTGTTACAGATAATATTCTGGTCCTACTTCCGTGTCATTTCAAGTGTACCCAACGATGCCCAACATCAACCACAATCACGCACATTGCGATTGCTGTACACTGCTTGGTTACTTTTCTGTTTTATCTTGACGATTAATTACAATACATTAATTTTACGTGTATTCCGAAAAGAAATGTTCATTCCACAAATACTGAATGTTGAGCAAGCCATTAATGAACGATTTGAATTATATACGTTGAACGTGTTCAATCAATCAATGAATTATCCGTACGTCAGCGACTGTCGCACAATTGATGAATGTTTAAATATGTTAAAAACCATCGAAAATACGAACGCATACAAATCCGGGAAACAACATGGAAATGGAGCTATTAATAAGGAAATTACTGACGACGACTGTACAAAAGTAGGCGGAGGAAAAAACGGATACAAATTAATGGTTGCCCTGCCAGCAACGATCATCGAATACCATCGAAAAGATTTCTTGGAATACGGCGAAGAAACCATTTATTGCTTTGAACATATCAGTGCGGAGTATAAACGACAAATATTTGCTAAAAGTAAATATCAGGATAATTTCGTATCCAACTATGATCAGAATGAGCAACTTCAAAAACACATTTCTCGTCCCGAATGGAACATTAGCCAATTAAATAAATTATTACATCGCATTGATCGCAGTGGAATTTACAAATATTGGTTGAGCAACTTATTGAAAACAAATTTACAAATACAAAGAAATTTCCATAGAAACACAAAGGAAAGATCAGAAGATCTTGATAAAAAGCAAGGAAATTCTACAAAGAAACAAGAAGGGAGAAACAGATTTAATAATCAAACTGTAATTGGCGATCAGTTAAAAAGTTTTATAAAATTTTTTTTTCCCAATGCATATCCTAATGGTGATCTCCATGATAATTCTGGTGGACATGCAATTGCTGTGCTAGGATTCAAAGATTTTATTATCCTTTACGCCTATTTGTTTATAGGGGTTGTCGTTTCAATACTTGGGTTTGTTGCCGAACATGTTTATTATTATTACGCACATAACAAGTGTTACTTGATTAACAGATAATGTGTAATAGTTTCACTACATATCTAATTAAGTACTAATTATCGCTTAATAAATGTGAACTTCTCTAATGACAAACAAGAATCATTAAATTTGTTAATAGATTAACGGATAGATCTCTATTATATTTTTTGATTTGTAAATTTCAATTAATATCTATATAGTTTAATAAACTAATTTCTTCAAATATGTCGCAACTTCAAGGACTTTCCGCAGTCAATTCTATTTATAAGTTGAATTATCTTTTCATTGAACTCCGTATTGCTTGATGGATCCAGTTGGGAAGGAGTGATGTCATACGGACATGAATGAGGTTGATGATACTTTACATCATGAAATTTATTTATTGTGCGACTAGTTTCGCCACTTCAAGGTCGCATCATCAGGCACTACAAAATCAATTATATTTATCGAGATTAAATTGTGATAATTGTTAACTTATGACAATTTAATCCCTATCTATCAATGAAACTGATTCTGTAGTGCCTGATGATGCAACCTTGAAGTCGCGAAACTAGTCGCACAATAAATTTCATCAACCTCATTCCCAAATATTTAGTGACTTTCCATCTTTACTTTTCTATGGTAGTAACAGCTATAAACCACTATTTCAGTCAATAAACTAAAAATAGAAATACCAATCGCCACCAGATAAAAATAAAATAAGATCCTCAACATTCCCAAATGCAACGGCATAAATTCCGTAAGATCAGCTGGTTGGAGTTTAGTCACATTCCAAAAAATTTGTTCAGTCCATTTCTGTATAATGCCACTCTCCTTAATATTCAAAATAATCTGATCTAATTTGGACAAGAGAGGAAAATTCCGATTCACATGAAACACTAATGGCGACAACTTGATCGGATCCTTGAAACAATAAATCAATGGATGTCCATTTTTGTCCATATATTTCTCAAGACGATATATTAAGAAACTTTTTTGTATACAAACAGCACTTGAACGATCAACAGTAACATTTTTCAAACAGTCATCAATATCACCGCAATCCTGCATGCGGTTTTGAATCGTCCATTGAACATGATCAATATTAGGATTGTATGGACCTTCAAAATATCTTTTGTAGTGTTCCAGGAAAAGCAATCTATAGTTTGAGTTTATAAGATCCAAGTTGTCTTGAACCTGCTTTTCGTAACTTGGTTTATACATAATTGATATTAATTTGGATTCGTAAAATATATTCATGAAGAAGCAATACAGCAACCAGGACATGAAAAACCACCTGACGCGTTCACCATTTGGTAGTCTAGGAATGGCTACTGAACACATTGCTGCCAAACAATAAATGGCAAACGAGCCCAGTGTTGTCTTATTGTTGTATTTTTTGCCGAAGAGATAAATTACTGGCACGAAAATCACATAAACTGTAAGGAGATAACCATAAATATCCAATACTTCTAGCCATTTCCTGTATTGGGGCAGCTTTTGCGCTTTCGGCACGCAAAAACTATCCGAATCGGAAATATACGATTTAGTATTATGAAAATACTTATATCTCACTTTTGTGGTAATAGTCGAAGACAATACCAAATCAACGTCTTGAATATGCAACGCCTTCCAATTATTTGCAGTCGAAGTGTTTCAAAAATGGTCGCTCCAACCATTCGAAGAGACTGAATATTCCAATGAAAAATTTAATTTCGCTGATATAGTTGATATCAAATCAATATCCAACCCAGATGTGAAGTTGAGTGAATCACTGGGTGATGGCTCATCCACAAATGGAGCCCATTTTGAAAGTCGTACCCGTATTTTGTTGACTTTAGACGGACACAGCCTTCCTTTACTAAAGCTTTGTCTAAGTTGTTTCTTCCTTTCAAAGTTTAGTGTGCTTCCTGTTAGTTTACGTGGATGATCCATACACGAGTTCCAATAATAGTAACTGAAACCATTTTCAACTTGCATGTGGATTGGTTTTTGTTGATTGGTTTTTGTTGCTGTTTGAGTTTTCAAATTACTGTTGTTGTTGGAAAAAATCCCAAATGAAAATCGATTTTTTGTGATTATTATAAACTCAAAGATATATTCCGAAGCAATTTGAAAGAATTTTTGATATATCATATCTTCAATTACATTTTCTTGTCGATCAAGCACAGTTGAATCATTTTTCATTTCATCTTTAATTGAATTTTCAGGAAACATATTTTCGCTTATTCGATTTTTCTCAACAGAAAATGAAAATATAAACGTTTGTCTATCAGGATTTAATATCATTTGAGAAAGAAACATTTGTTTTACTAATATTTCGAATTTTGCCAGATTTTCCACATCGATAATGTAAATATCGGTATAAAATTGAAAATCATTCATGTAAACAGGAGTATATTTTGCATCGACAAAATTATTCTGGACGACATTGATCCCAAAACTTGTGAGTTCCTCATAATATTGTTTACGGAATAACATTGAATCTTCTGATGAAAATATACTTATCACCGTATTTCCAGTATAGTCCAGGACGAATTTGAGGACACAATTAATGACGAATATTGATAATGTGTCTGTGTAATTCAAATAATCATGCAAGTTGGATAAGCGTTCATTTAAAGATATATGGGTTGGAATTTTTAATTGGACCGCCGGCATGTTAAAAAACAATTGACATTTATTAGGTTGATAAGATTTTAATTATTAATTTTTTTTTGGTACAAATATAAAATCGTTTATGTTTTAAACTTATAACTTTCAGTTTTATAAAACTATCAATTAGTTACTGAAATATTCATTCGCTTCACATCAATTGATTTGTTTCAATAATTCAGCAGTGAACCCACGAATTGAATTTTGACTAAAACAATACCCCACGTTTCATTATAAAATGTCCTATTATTTAATTATTTATCTATTAGTCAGCCGGTTATCCAGCATTTCAAAATTCAAAGTGTAATAATGAAAGGGCAAAACAAATATGAAAATTGAAACCGAAAATCGTGAAAAACAATGATACATTTCTATATTCAACTGCGATGAATGCTGCTACATATACATGGCCATGCATGTAAAACCAAATAAAAATTATTTCACGTGTTATGATTGATTGATTGATTGATTGATAACGTGTTTGCATGGTCGCATAGTGCAAAGCACTTGGGATATGGGTACAACAATCAATCGGTTTTCCCACATTTCCTTTTCCCACAATTTCTCATATTTTCCTAATTCTGTCACAATACATGCATGTTTCGTTGTAAAAATAATGTTTTATTGTTTGCTTGGGTAAATATTGGAAAAGTCAAGGTTGAGTTGTTTACGTGATTTTCAAGTTTACATATCAATTACTTACTTACTAGTTAATTGAGTGGTCAAGCAATTGAATATTAAAAGAAATCAAGTGAAATTCAACTAAAAAACTAGAAAAACAAATGCTCTCTGTTTCAAGTTCCAATGTTACAAATAAAAATGTATATTGCGGAAGCAAGCAATTCATGTTTCGATGTAGGCATGCCAACAGGAACAAAACGCAATATTGAAATTTATTGTTTGGAAAGGAAAACGATTGCATTATGTTTTCGTTGCACTGATTGTTTTTCGAAACGTAACCAACGTTTTATAATGTTTTTTTTTACCTAAACGTGATTTGCTGTTGTCCTTGTTCTTCGGCCCAATAACAGTTTTAAACTTTTTTCGTAATAACATTTTTGTTAAACAATTTCCCTGAAGGCAAATTTCAAAATATGTTGGTGTTGTCGTTTTTTTTTTGTCAGAAGCATCTGAATTGCCCGAGCATAATAGAATCTGGTTTGTTGCATTGTGTTTCCCAAAGAAGAATAAATAAACCATCGGGCGACGATAACAACAACGTACAATGGTCAATGAAGAAAAATTGTTAAAGTGCGCGTGACGCACTAATGGATTTTTCCATTAAATGAAATGAAACGAAACGAAACTAAACCGTACAAAACCCAAACGGGAAAATTGAAAAGAATCGGAAAGGAAAAAATTAATAAAACACAAACTGGTTTTAAAGTGAAAATTAAAACAGAAAACTGGAAGAATGGAAAAGAAATGAAAATTATAAAAGAATATAAAGAAATCAAATTATACTTGGAAAAGATTATAGTTGAATTGTTGAATTGAATTGAGAGAATTGAGACATTCTGATGTACAGAAACAAAGATAAAAAAAAACAAATCTCAAGGGTGGACAAAAAGTTGAACAAATATTAAATACTTAATTATAACAAAAACAAAGATCCGAAGAAGAAATTTTTATTAAAAGAAAAGTTTCAGTGATGATAAATGTAAATATTTGTCCACAGGATATTAATGAGGTATTTTATTTAAAAGATACATTAAGGTTGTATTTGGATTAGCGGAAGAAGGGAATGTACCTATAAAGGAAAGCACGAAGAAAACCGGCAATGAATTTGTTGCGATTTGTTTGAAGCATGTAAAGACATGTATGGGTTAAAAACGGAAATAGGAAATGGAATCTCCACATGCGATGCACACATTTCACATCCTACCCTACACATCTTACTACTCCTGCAGCTAACATTTTGAATTGAGTTTTCTTTTTCTTATTGCTACATCTCTTGTCGTCACCGTGGACGTGCAAACGTAATTTAAATGTAACTCCATGAAAAGACCCAAACATATCCACTATGACAACAAATGAGAAAAATGTAATCGAATTTGAACTTGCAAATGTAAATGTCAAATATAGATATAGCGGTAGGTATCTATAGAATAATATATAAAAGCAAAACGAATATAAAAAGTAACTTGAAATTAAAACGAAAATTAAAAACGATATCTAAAAATAAATAACCAGCAAGCGAAACGGTGAAGTAACTAACTAACAAAAACTTAGTCATGAGTATATGTTACATGCAAAAAACGAAAACGATCCATGAAACGAAACTAGAAAAGTAGCGGCTAGCGGACGAGACGAAATTAAAAGAAAATTGGAACGGATGGAACGCAGCGTTCCACCAACAGGATGCACTCAAATATACAGCAACCGGATACCCAAACGAATCGAGTACAGTCCGAACAGAGGCCGAAAGAACCAAAAGTATAAAAAGTTATATAAAAGGATATCACGGAATAACAGGACAACGGGACAACGTTAACCGCATATATACGCAAAGAACAACACACCAACAAAAAGGACACGACTGAGAAATACTGGTAACTCGGATATATGGACATGTTTCGGAATAATCCACTCGAAAATCCACTCTACCGTTATTGTTTCGTTTGTTTTTCAAACTTTTTGTTCTAGACCTAGACATTTGAGTTTGCGTTTCACTTCAAAGCGAGAACAATTATTATTCATCGTTTCTAAAAATTTGCGGAATTTCCTATCTTCTTGTTTGTGTTTGTTCCCAACAATGAAAGAGGAAAGCTGATTTTAATCAATCTCATTTCATAAACAACCAATAAGCTAGAACTGTTCAATTACTTAAGTTAAGAAAAACCTTCATTCGCATTTTCATGAATATCGAAAGTCCGGGCAGCAAATTGAAGCGGCGGAAAACGTGTATAATTTAAATTTAATTTAATTTAATCATGACCCACGATAATACGACTTCCCTGCAGGACTGTCGCGTCAGTGAGCCGAGTGCAACGAAAACGAATACGACGACAAGCGCAAAAGGAATCAAGTTGTTCGAGCTGTGGAAATTCTAACATTCGAGGAGAAAATGAAGTTTTGGATGAGCGTGCCCGGTATTGCAACCAGGGGCGGACCACGAACTTTAGTATGGCCCTGAGCTAACGCTGTTTGGAAGCTTACCCAATTAACCAAAGTCTGGATACGTATGGATATACAGAGTGATAAGTTCGCGATGGTCGCGAGCGAAGGAGATCCTTTAATTGAATAAAAATTATCTAAGACCATCTAAATCCGCCTCTGATTGCAACTATTTTACATTACAGTTTCTATTCCGTATCTTCGTTTTACTTTCCTATATGCACTTTTAAATCAACTAATTTTCTTTGTTCTTGTATTCATTTCGTTTGCGATAATCTTCAGTAGTTAAAATCCTCTGCTCCGTTTTAAAGTACTTATACCATATGATTATTTTTGTATCATTTCTTCAATTGTACTTATTCAGGTCTGGCTCATTTCCACACTTGTTAGGTTTTCAATTGCCCATCATTTTTACTTCCCTACCATACCGCAGGAATATGGTAAGGAATTGATGCTTTCTTCGTTAATAGCTCGCTTATATTCCATATTCCATATCTTTCCGCACTTATTCCACCTTCTTTCTTCATTCTTCTTATCCTTCAATTATCCTTCCATCAATGTATTCGTTGCATCCCTTAATATCAACCGCGCACCTAATTTCTTTTCGTTTTTTTCTGTGTGGGTATCTCTCCTGCATCCATCTCCACATTCTTTAGGCACACATCCTCAACATTCTTAACGTTCTAAAACCATCACTTTAGCCATATCTTTATCCTTTTCGCGTTCCACTTGAAAATATATAGGATACAGTTAACCGATGGAATAAATCCATCTCGGTCGCAATGTCTAAGTAGAGAGCGCGATTCGTTGCGATTGCTAAGCAGAGGGGTTTAAATTGTCTCCTCAACGCGAATCGTGAATCGTCCGTCTATTCGGAGGCGAAGGCGAACGCCACGCTTTTCTATACTATGACTGTGGGTCCTTTACGTTCCTTTGCGTATATTTGCCTTACTTGCTTTTGCTCTAATAAGTATAGTAGTAGTAGTAGTAGTTGTGTGTTGAATTAGAAGCAGTATAGCAGAAGCAATTCTACCAAAAGCACCAGTAGCAGTAGCAGAAGTAGTTGATGTAGCAGCAATTGAAGTTATCCTGGTGTTAGTGGATGTAGAGAACGGATGAATGTTGACTAAGTCTAAGTATGTAGATTCGCTGCGATGCGTTCGTTGGTCTGGTTCTGGTTCTGGCGGCTCAAACTCGACCCCGAGTCGCAAAATTCGTGAAGAAAACTTTGCGAGCTCCACGCGCTGATTATACACGATAAAGTTATTCGTTTTATTTTATTTTCCTTCTCATCTTGTTGTCGCTTAAGTTCCTCAAGTATTATACAATTTCTTTGACTCAATATGTAGATATGCTTCTTCGAATTCACCAGTTCATTAATACATACATACATTACATGATAAAAGAAATAACTAATTAAATTAAATTAAACGAGACAATTATTAAAAACCCTTTTATTAAAAACATAAGAGAATGGAACGCGGGAGCGTATTAAAAGCAAGAAAAAAAAAGCGAAATTTATATGAAATAACGAAATAAGAAAATGTTAACAAAGAAAATGGTTAATAAAAGAACCCGTAAGCGAAACATGGTAGATAAAACGAGTAAACGAACTACCGGCTGGTGGGTAATTAATTAAAAAAGCTTTTTATGATGTTGTTCTCGCCGGCTGCTATCGACCTCCCTTAGGTTTTCGAAATTATATACCTACATAGCACTTTTCAAATGCTTGCGTTATTTACGTTTTCATATAGGTACGTGCATGCGTTCGATATTATTGTAGACAGACAATGTTAGAAAATACTATTCATAAAAAAACTTTTTCCTGATAAATGGGAATAATTAAACCCGTATCAATTAGACTCAAAAATGAATAGGGAATACGCATTTGTATAAACACAAACAGAATGAAAATACACCACAGCGCACTGAACGCCTCCGAAATGAATAATTCAATTTGAAAATATCTGAATTCAAAAAAATCCAGTTGACTTTGTGCTGCAAAATCGTTTTTACATTTAATATTCTTACATTCGATGGCCATTCAAGCATTCAGTGTGTATCGTCAGTATACGGCAATCTCTTCATGGCTCTTGGCGTGTTCTCCTTCCGCTCCTTGTTTCTTCTCAAATATAAATGAATATATAGGTAGGTATACATATAAAAAAAAAGTAGTAAGTATACTCGTAGAGTTTTCAGTTTTGCATATTGATTGGCAATTTTTCAAGCGCGATTTCAAAAACGTATATACGAAAATTTGATCGGTCCGTAAGTTCCCTTTCCTCCAACAAAACGTCACACAAAACCTTAACGAAAATCTCAAAAATGTGGACAACCCTGAAATCCACGCGCATCACTTAACGATTTGATTAGCTAACTTCCGGTAATAATATTGAAATGTCACTTTGTTGACGTGTTAGCTTTCGAGTGTGTTAGAGAAATTCTAAAGGTTTTTCTTTCGCTCCGATTTACAACGCAAGCATTCAACATTCATTTCTCAGCGAAAATGCACCTAAAGTGCCTTCCAGTTTATTGCAAATACTTAAAGGAACAGCAAAAGATATGTGTATCTTTCAGGACATTCAAGCTTGACGAAGTAAATGAAGATGAAGGCAACCGAAGGAGTGCTAGCAGTGTAGGTAGTAAAAATGATTGTATTATAAAAGAAAAAAAGAAAGTTGAAAAGGAAGAAGGCCAAATAGAAAGTGATGCGATGAAAAAAATTGGTAAGTGGCGGAGCAAGGAGGGCTAAATGAACGTAGGCATCGAAGGGATCTTATAAAATTTACATTTAAATAGATAGGAAGCGACCATCATACGACCAACCGATGGATGAATGGATTGATGACGAACAAAAAGTGCCTGTGTACTCTCACAAAAAATTAAGGCGACGAGAGTGCGGCCTGGTGAAGACGAACGAGTAAAATAAGGTCAAACGACGAAAAGCCATTGAACCATTTATGAAATTAATGAGAAAAATACTAAAAATATAATGGATCAAAATGGTGAATGTTCCAATCGAACAATTAAATTAGTCAATGTCATAACAACAAAATGGCGCGCGGTGACTGTAGTAAAAATAAAGCAATTTAAAATTAATAATCAAAGTCGTCAACGCATAATATATGTATAATATCTAAGTTAAGAAAAAGTGGTGTGAGTAATATAGAAAGAAAAGTTTTTACGCTAGTTTTCGAATCGCCTGGGAAAATTTTTAATTGCAGGATGTCTTTAGTCGTTAGATTTTTCAATTTTCTTTACCATTTAGTTATACGTTCTTCCACTTTCTGCTTTGATTTACTTAGGTAGGTGCCCCGTGCGTTCCGCCACAAAAAGGGTTACTACGAAGCGTTTGAGTTTTCAATAAAATGCAAATGAAATGAGAATAAATTAATAATTAAATGCTTTAAAACAACTTGAATAAGGCATACTTGAAGTTAAGGCTGCGTCAAGTTGAAAAGTCAAGAAAATCAAAAAGTTGAAAGGGTTGTTTTGTTTACCTTTTGCTGATATTTTTTTCTCTACTTTGCTTCATTTTGTTTACTTTTTATTAAGTTTAAGCGGTCGTGTTGTAATATTGTAAAACTTGACGATGAAATAAACAAACTTTTCATGCCTGGCTTCTGGTTCTCGCCGGGTAAATCATCTCATCGTTGAAGGTATATATGGAAGAGTATTAAAAACGCAACCAAAATGAAACCAAAACGAAACAAAAAAGAGGAAAATGCGAATAAAAGAAACCGGGATGAGGAAAGCAAAATAAAACGACAAGGTAAGGCAGAAGAGAACCGGAGGTATTAAGGTAGAGCGCCGTTATGAATTTATAAAATCCAATTATGTCGTTTCGTCATGGCTTTCGTCGTTTCCTTTTTTCTTGTCGAAGGTTGTTGCTGGTATGTAAGTACTTACAACGACGTAATGTCCTTTCGGATTCTTAAATTCGTAGTGCAATTTCCTACTTACTCAATTTGCTTACTACTTCTATCGTTTCTATTCCCACTTCTCACTTTATTACAATAATTTTTATTTGTATTTCATCTTTTAATTCTTTCTGTAACTAGCTCAGCAATATCTGTTTCATTTTCAGACGTTATTTCTATGATTATTCGTTATTAATTCCATAAAACTATTTTTCTCTATTTCCGGCGTGTAAGATTTATTTCTTGTAATAAGAATATCATATTTGAAAATTATTCGTTATTACCTACGCTGATGAAATATGATTCATAAAAATTTCCTCATTGCATTTCATTTCATTTCATTTCCCAACGAAACGGAGTATAGTTGCAATGAGAGCAACAAGAGCAACGAACAAATCTATATAGTAATCGAACAAATCCAATGATCTCCCGTTTCGTTTCATTTCGATTTGATTGACTAACAAACCGTGAAATGGTAGCAAATCAAAAACCGTCCGAGTATCGAAATTTTTCACGTTTACGATAAATTCCACCTTGGCCGTTGTAAATTAATAAAAATTTTGCACGTTTTCCACATCGCAACGTTGGGATGGGATGTGATGTGATGTTGGCGGCGACAGCCAAGCCGCTATATACCTACCTACCTACGATTGATTCTATTAAACGTCGATATGTTACGCCACATTTCGACGATATGATTACGACACAATTCCTCCGGTACTTTTGTGTACCTACATAACAGCGTTTCATTTCGTTTTCGTTCGTTCCATCTTTCGTTTTTCTTTCTACCTTGCAAAACGTACCTATACATATATACATATCGATACGACCGAAGATTCTGTTCGTGTTCGTGCAATATATCTATTAGTAGATTCTATTCATCTTACATCGTGGCAATTTCTGCTCCTTCATGTTCGAATCGGCCGGTCGTGACGACGAAACGGTAAGGACATAAAATGACATAAAATGCGGGCCGCTGGAAAAAGAAATTGAAGAAACCCAACGAGAAACGTCATCAACCAGTTACGTTTCGTTTGTTCGCATTCACAAACACGTTTTTTTCTTTTCTTTGGTTGGAGGCAGTATCGAAATTGGAAATTTTCTACGCTGCCACATCGGTACATAATCCGATGACGAGGACGTCGATGAGAAACGCGTCGGTGGCATCTGACAGATTGACTGAACGGTGACTCTATTCAATACTCTTTCACACCTCTCCTCTATACAACCATCCTCGTCTCACCATCTTCAAACAGGATTCCGCACGAAAAGCGATGATGAAAAGCGACACAAGTCGAGTTCGCAATAAAGAAAAAATAATAAAAAGAAGAAAGAAACGGCAAGGGACCGTGATCCCTCGCATGGGATATCACTATAACCCTTCTTGTATAATGAAAGGGACCTGAGAGGATGAAGGCCACAAAAGGATAGTCTGCGCGTTCGAACTCGAAAAGGGACGAGATCCTCAAGAAAAAAACATGATTCTGGACCGCAGCACATTTTGTAGAAATCTAATTGAAATAAGTAGGTAGTACCATGTCGAGTGTAATAAAATATCATTGAGCATGGTGGATTACACAATCATCATAATCCACACCACAGTAGGTGTATAGGTATATGTAAGAACGAAAGGGATAACGAGGATTAGAAGTGCTGAACGCGCCTTTTCCGCAGTTGCATGCCATCGCCGCAGCCGCACCTTCTAAAGTCGCCACCGAAATACCGATAATTAGTGCAAAAAGAGCTGATTAAAACTTAACCCAAATGCTCGTGCGAATGGGGGCAACGTCGTTGTCGACGGGGTGAAATAATATAGCAGGAAAAGAGGCAGCGAATGCCTCCTCGTTCGTTGCCGACGATTGCTGTAAAACGAAGGAAAAGGCAATGCCAAAGCAGTAACATACATAGACGACAACGCGATGCGAACGAAACGTTGAGATAAAGGTCCACATTTTGCGGTCGCTGAGTGTCTGAATGAGGAGAACGGTTTTTGTGAGGAGGAGGAAGAGGGCATGTGGGTGGAAGCGACGAACGTTTAAAAGCGTCGAACGGCAGAGCAAAAGGATGTATGTACCGTACCCATAGGAGATAGATACGTAAAACGTATATCGACTGCGACGGATCGTTTTCCGTATTAGGAGTGCTATCTACTCAATGCCGGAAACAGGAAATGGACCATGGACAGATAAAATTGCCAACCGGCTCATGCGAGACACAGACACACTCACGCACAACCTTGTACACAAATTTACAGAAACACATGCAACCCTCTTAACTATATTGGCATATCTATACTGAGCACACGTACGTTGGGGATTTACCGACACAACCGACACAGTTATACGGATTGCCAAAAAAGCACTTCTCGTACTTTTATCTTTATCTTTCGAATAAACGTACCAAAGTAGTAAAATAATGAAACGAGTATAATAATAAGAAGAAAAACCGAATCGAATCAAGTAAGTAAGTACGTGTACGGTCCGCAATAAAAACTTCAAAATCGACTTGTTTCAGTGTAACTTAACTGTGCAAGTACCGAGTATTGACATTGCAAAATGGTTACTCGATTATACTTTGCCATTTACACATATAGTCTATTTTAACTTCATTTGTCCAATTTTCATCCTTAAGCATAAAGTGCTGCTGTGCTGTTACAGCAGCACCAACTAATAATTCAAACGTTGGCAGCTAATAGAACAGAACGAAATACCACCAAGTCTCCAATTCAATAATTTATCAGTGAGAAATTTATGAGTTCCGAGTTTTTATATAAAAATTTATTGTTTCGTAGATTCGCGAGAATAAGCAAGAGGACAAACTTTTTCTGGTGAATTTTTCATTTTGAAGCAGCTCGCATCTCGTCGAATCTCAGCCTGAACGGATCAATGAAGCCAATTCAATCATTATTAGTGACACTGTAAACACAAAATACTTAATTAATAATAAAATTACTACTAATTACAATGGATTGGATAACGAAAAGAAATTTACACAAATGGAATCGTTGCCTGAGGTTTTCAACAAAATCTGATCGTACAGAATTCCATAAACAACTGAATAAAACATTAGGTACAGGTTCGTAGCTATTGTCATTATAATTAAGTATATTATTTTCTTTAATTTGTTTTCAGACATTTATGTAAGAAAATTGCAACTGATGAGTAAACTAATGACAATGGCAAGATAACAAGTGCAAACGAAAAAGAACCATGCGCTAGCGCCTTCTAGTTATGCATTTGAATTCGCTGTATTCACGCATGGCCAACTTTCAACGTTACTTCCATCTTGATCTGAATGAGTGGAATAATCAATCCACTTTGTAATTTCGATAATCTCACCTTCCATGAATATCAAGTAGAATCAGTTACAACAGCACCCACTCGAACTGCTTGTTTTTTTTTAAATTTTCAACGAAACAATGCCAGTTTTTTGCATTTGTACCTAAGTATATGCAATTTCTATTCACGAACCTGTCGGATGATGTCCATACAAGTGTTTTTATAGAATTTCAATATTTACCTTAAAGCTCCAGCAAAATCAGTACGTTCACAAGTCTATGAGTTAATATTCTAACCGACAGACTCAAATTGAATCGCAACACAATCAATTATATTTAATTAATTTGATAATTATTTGGAGGTGGCAACACTTGTTGAAATTGCAAATGCCGAGAGAGCGATGCTAGCGCCTAACGTCAAACGAGGGACATTATAATTACAGGCAAACATCTAAGGACGCGTTTACACATGAACAACAGGAGGGCGTTCAGATTTAGATTCTGAGGTTTGGGTTAACTTTAGCTGGGTTATATGACGTCATTCATTGGGTTACCCAAATCAAGCTGGAAAACTGAACGCTCACGGTCGGTGGATAAAGAAATGTGAGGTTATGGTTATGTCGTTCGTGTGCCGCAACCGAGGTCGCATCTCATGTATGTTAAATTCCTTACAATCCAAGACACTGCGTGACGTAGCAGCAGTTTTACTAATTACAAATGCAATTTGTGGTTATGATATTTTTGATTTGCGCGCTCATTTGGTCGTGGAGAGGGGATGGGTTACTGTAAACTACCTCTCAGAGCGAGTTGACGAAAGCGTACCTTAGGTAACTAGGGTGCAAAAT
>JARJEB010011624.1:0-20618 GCA_030264535.1 Liometoxenus newtonarum | reverse complement strand
GGCGACTCATATCTCAGCGAAATTTTCTTGTATCAAATTGAATCTTTAGTATGTTATTGCAAATCTAATGCTGAATCTAAAAATTGCTCTCGCAAAAATCTGAAAATTATATCTTAAATGTTATGAGCTGATAAGTGTGACCTTGCGTTGCAAAAAATTCAAATTTTTTGTGAGATTTGGATAATCATATCTCAGCGAAATATCTCCACTGTACATGCATTCTCCCATAGATGCCAACAGTAATGACGTATACGTATATGTATACAATACAAAGATCATTCACACTGAAATACGATTTCTTTGTAATGCATTCACTCTTTTACATTACACTTTATAAAATAATGTAAATTGTAAAGTTTCATCAATTGATTTCGGTAGACGTAAAATTTTGCAGTTTATAAGCCACCAACAATCGTATTGATTAGATACGAAGGACAACATGTATTTGAAACTTTCAGAACTGAGCACTATCGAAAGAGGATCTCTTCAAAAACAACCAACACATGTGGATGAGCGCATCAACGGTATATAAACTTGTTTTTCCCTGACTTCGCGAAAAACTGCTTCGCAAAATGACGCAAAACAATGGAGCAATATACCGAAGGAAATACGAAAAGTTTGTGTCTGAATGACCGTTTTGAAGACATTTATAACTTTATGTCACCTGTGCGTGGAAATTTCTTTTCTACGTATTTATTGTCAAGTCACAAGTATCTCACCGGTATGGAAACACAAAATCCCTGATGTGGTTTCTTTTCTTTCGTGAAAGGCTTTTCACTTACTTATATGAAGAAAATCATACTTAGGGGACGATTTGGAAGAAAGTACCTACACGTAGGTGAAGAACGTTTATATTCTTTTGATATTTTACCCAAATGTAATCTAATAAAAGTGCGAATTTTGCATATAAGGTACTGTTCTTTAAACTCGTGTAAATCACAAAGCAGGTATATGAATTTGAACCATGAACATGAACAAGAAAGAATACGGACAGGCAGCGTAGCGGGTTGGATATGGCGCATTGCATATTTTTCCAGAGCAACAACGTGCTGAGAAGAGCACCTCGACGCAACTACATTGTTGCGTAATGGAATATTCTTCTTTGGGGACGCATTTTCACTTCGTGTATTTACTACATATTCTAGCGAGAATAAAATATATTTTTGCTCCATTGTATCATTTGTTATCTTAAAACATATACAGAATGCTAGAAATTTAAAAATAAATACTTTTTGTTGCACGCACGCAAATCTGTTATTTTCTTAAATCTGAACATCCTGTTCGAAGATCAGAAATCACGGAAATGTAAATAAATACTTACCTACAGTGTTCTTCCATTCGAAATAATTCAACCACACCGCATTTAGTGATATGGAAAATAACGGATGATTGATTGCTGAAATGTTTTAAAAGTTTCGCGGAACAGCCGAACAGGATAAAAACCGAAAAATAGTAAACAAACAATTTTCCGCTTAAACCATAGAGATAGAAGACGATTTAATGGCGAGAGAAATGCAAATAGAGGACCAAATCGTCATTTGGTCGTACTGAAAGGCACGAAATTTGAAATAGACCCCAATCTCGCGTTACAAGTCTTTGCGTGTACTTTGGGTAGTCTACATAGTCATCACATTTGTATCAATACCTTCCTTCTACGAATAATGTACCTCTATGGATAAAACTAATAATATTATCTATTACCTGCTTTTCGTTGTGCATCAACCACTTTCAATTCGCAATTTTAATCATTGCTTAAATGGACTTTTCGTGTTTCAGCATATCATCCCCATTGCGAATGAATGATTAATTATTGAGTGCTAATTAGTTATTCTCATTGTTGAATTACTTGGGGAATTACCTTCTTCGATTTTTGCATCTTTAAAATGTGGCTAATTTGAAAGCCGAAATATTTAAAGCTGCTTATTGCATTCATTTTTGTTTCATTTTGAGAATATTTATTTGTCTCCTGCTGATGAGGCAAATTATAACGTCCCTTCCAGGTAGACGAAGAATAGGGAGGGTTCTTGTTTAATTTCTAGTTTTCTTGGTATTTTATTTATGTCAGAATAAAATGTACTTAATATATTTGAATGTTTGAACAAAATTAAAAAGGACATTCAGGTAAATTGGAATTTTATAGATATGCGAATTAATTTTCATTCTACAACAACAAAATCCACAATTCGCTGTACAATCTTAACAGTATAAATCAAATCATTGTCCTTACAAAATGCCTTCACCATATCATAATGCGTAAACACGAACTGATGATTATTGAAAGTTTCCTCCTCGCCATGTTCCAAATTGGGACAAACACCCTTCACCGCCAATTTGTGTCCCGGATCATGTTGATTCTGAATATCGATGATGAAGTCGAAGACGTCTTCGTTATTCCTCGTCTCGGTGAGCACTCGGAACACGCACCATCTCATGTACCCAGTCATGAAGTTCACTTCCCATACACATTTGAACACCTCGTTGAAGGCGAAGAACACCATATAATAAGATGCCGCTTGGTTGGTCCCATCTCTTACGAAGTTGGAGCACGTGAGACGTTGGATATTCGAGCAGAAGACGTTGTTCGGATGATGCTCCTTGCAATGATTTATGATGTCCTTCCCGCGGCCATACCATGAGCAATCAATGATCTTCAACGGGCAAAAATTGCCACCGTAATGGCATTGGAATTCATGTGCTCGTATCATGTCTCCGGTGACCCATGCGGTGCATCCTTGCTCGATGTTTTTGCACGGGAATGTCAACTTGGCGTGTAAATTCTCCAAAACGTACGAACGACATGAGAAACTAAGGACGTGACGGCACGTTGGACAGGTTTTCAACTTTTTGTAGCAATCGTCGCAGAAACTGTGGCCTACGGTGCATTGACGAATCGGTGGGTGCATATACTGGGTGCAGACTGGACACTCGAATTCCACAAGGAGGGTGTCCATGAAGGAAAGCGTCGGTGTTGATGTGCTCATCGTAGTTGTCGTTGAAGTTGGAGTTGATTCAGCCATTGTGTTGTTGAATACTAAATAGAACTTGAAGTCACTTCTATTTATAAGACGAACTGCACACCTTGACAAACAAAGGGTTGGGTGGGAGAAATGTAGTTATTTCATTGTAAATCGTCATTAAACCAGGTCAAGTAAGAAAATTGAAGTGCGACCCGGATTATCTGAACATCGTTTATTTAAATTCTAATTAATTCACAATATGTAATTATTTTGGCAAAAGAATAGATACATTCCTGGGAAATATTTTAACATAATAAGTCATCTCATCCTCGTAGCAAAATGTCCGCACCATGTCATAGTGAGTCAGCACAAACTCCATGAAATTTGGACGTTTCTCAGCGTCAAACTCAATAAGAGGACACTGTCCTTTAACTACAAGTTTGCGATGCAAATCAAAGTAATCCTGAATCTCGATGATGAAATCAAATTGCATACGGGTGTCCCCTTGTTCACCGATCAACTTAAACACGCACCAGTACATCATCCCCGTTTCAAAATCCACCTCCCAAACACACTTAAAAAACTGTCGATACGCTAAGAAAACCATGTAGAACGCAGTCGAAGAAGTAAATTCATCACTTACAAATTTCGTACACGTCAACTTCTGCATATTGGATGTGAATATGTTGTTGGGATGATGCTGCTTACAATGTTCGACGAGTCCAAAACTACGGCCCTGCCATTTGCACTGGTTGATCACTTTCAGCGGACATTGGCTGGCCCCAAACTTGCAGTTGTCTTCATGGGGCTCGACCTCCGGTCCTGGCAGAGTCTGCATGCACCCTCTACTGTTGAACCGACATGGGAAAGTCAGTTTGTCATGGAGTTTCTCCAGTACGAAGGAACGCGACGTGTTGCGGAGGAGATGCCGACATATCGAGCAGTTTCGTATACGCATGTGGCAATTGTTGCAGTAACTGTGTCCCATTGGACACTGACGGATCGGTGGGTGCATGTAGCGGATGCAAATGGGGCACTTGAAGTCCATCAGAATACTTTTTATTAAATTGTTGATTGTTGAAAGCGACATTGTTGTAATTATATATGCACGAACGACGCGAACGACTTGAACTTTGTCGATGCACAAGTGTTGGACAAATGACGAAAAGCGGGGTTGTTTATGGTTTGTAGCAAATCACAAAAGCTACCTGCCCTTTCATTCCAAGTCTAAACACTTGCAATTACAGAAATCCATGGTTTGCAGCCATTCAACTGCACAACGCACAAGAAGGTATATTTGTGGGACATCTCTCATTATCTTTGTCTGAATACAAATTGCTTCTGTTTCGCTGTTTCGCATAAGTTGATAAGTCACCAGGGTGCAACTGTCATAAAGTAACTTAACTTTTATTGTATAGGTAATGCTTGATAAAATTACAAGTCTTTGGGTACACAAAACATGAAAAATGATATGCGGTGACAAATCGCCGTTTTGAATCCATGGATGGATATGCAAGGGGATGAACAAAAAATTATGCAAATACTGCTACAAGCTGTATAAAGCGATCTTCTATAACCAAGTGCCTTTTAATCGCGTCTTGAGAGTTGAAAACTCAAATATTTTCCATACAAAATTCATCAATCATTTTCTTGCAACCGCAATTTTCACAATTAATGATCTGGAAGATATATTGATATATATATATGAAAAGAAAGAAGTTTTATTAAGTTAGCTTCCTTGATCTATCATGAAAATTCGGCAGCATGTTGGTCGTTAAAGTTTTTCATGGTAAATTCGAAAAATCTGTATAATTAACTCTTACACTTAATTTCGTTGAATTTTTTGGCCACGTGCACAATAGATGTAAACTTAGGGTTCTTCTTGTTTTGGCAAAAGTTTAATTGCTGTATTAATAATACTACATCCCGTTTTTCAACCAGCTTAAACTTTGCATAACACTCAAAATCGTGTTAACTGACTTCGGCATGGTGTGTTTTGTGATTTATAAAGCCTCGAAACAAGTTTGAAGCTGGATCTTGTATGTGTGGATATGCCGCTGGCACTAACCACCCACCCACTGAGCTGATAACACCTCAAGATTATTTGTTACCCTCTCAGATGAAATATGGCTCGTATACTTTACTTATACTTGCGCTTTTGCATATGAGGGGCCGTATCACCAAAAAATATGGTTTATGACGGAAACAGTAAATTATGGCTTACCGTGGAGACACGCCATTTTTTTTTAACTTTGACAATATGATAACTACGCTTCAAATAAGCAGATCATTTTCGCGAAAATGGCGTATTTAATAAAAATTAAATATTACAGTTATCTGCACAGTTTCAGCGCCATCTGTTTTCTAAGCTAACAGTACCAAAGTATGTCATCCGGCAGATCATGTTTGTTTTCTGACCCGTATCCCAGTGTTTTCACTCTGTTTTTTTTTACTTTTCCCTGTAGCAATGATAAAAATCAGACAAGCCACAGTGAAAACGAATCAGAACCTGGACTTGGATAACTATAATGGAAGTGGGTTTGCTTTTATTTTATGTTTTTGTGTATTTTTACGATCAGCGAATCCCAAAATTTACGGCTGGACCTAGCAGAGGACTGTATTCGTTAAAGTACATACCAACACAAATGAAAAAGCCCTTAATCTTTTATAAGAAATTATATTTGTTCGAATCGGGTTCGGTCGTGGTCACCAGATGTGTTTCTCAATTTTTTTCGGTTTTTTTTTTATGCGAGTGCGTGTACTGAATTTGATTTTGTCACGCAACGTTTTCGTACAGTTCGCTGTAAATTGCAAACCAAACCAAGCTAAATGTATTTATTTGTGAGGGCAAAAATAGAACTTACAATGAACTTCAACTCTGTTACACATAAGTGAGTGATTCATTGCACAAAACGAACAAAACATGTTCAACCATCAGGGGCCCAGAAGAGACAACCAAATGAACGAAACAAAACAAAAGGGGAAAATTATTGCGCCAAAGATGGAAGGAGGCATTAATGTAGGTACTTCACATCTAAATGTCTGTCTCACTTTGTTTTGCACTTATACTTAATGAATAAAATCACAAGTGCACGAGCACGGGAAATGTAAATGGGAAGCTGTGTACGCAAGAGAAAAACTTACAAATTTTAGCATCAATATTTTTGTTTTAACTATTTAACGCAAGATTCTTGATTACTTACAACTTATTTACAACCTAAAAGTCTTTGATTAATAACTTTGAAGATATTCTCTCTGAGAGAAATTCAAATTTGCAAATTCGAAAGTGTACAACAGGCAAAATTTCAAGTTTATTCATTGACGCAGTACTACAGTCACTTCATGAAAAATGTTAGGTAAGAAATAAATTAGAATGTTTAAGAGAAAGAAAGCAAAAAGGATGCAAATAAAAGTAAAACAAAAAGAGCAACCAACGATAAATCAACGAACGGGTTTGGGCTGAATAAATTAAACTAGACTTGCTGATTTAACGAAGTACCTACAATCAGGGTTGTACTTAGGTCAAAACCAATTTAATTTTTTGTAGTGATTTTATTTAAAAATTATGCAAAGTAGAATTTTGGTTTGGAAATATTTTTTTGATATTTTCGTAATTCGTTCCTGTCGCATCGGCTTTAAGTGAACACACCACTTTAATGCGGGGTATTGGTAATTTACAAAGGAAATAAAATAAGACAAATTCAAAGGGCTATAAATTTAATTTTCAAGAATTCAATTAACACCGTTTTTTTATTTAAGAATTTCATTAATAAATAAACTTTTAGTACAAACAAAAAAAAAGGAAAAATAAGAAAAATTTCAGGATTAATTATTTTTTTGTCTTTTACTACTATAATTTATTATAAAAATAAAATTTAACGTTGAACAAAATACTCCGCATTCCGCATTTTTCCTTCAAATTACATATTTCCTCGTATTTTTCGCTTTTCATGTTTTTAATTCACAGAACGAACTCTTTCCAACTTTAGATATTACCCTGACGGCATTTCAGTATGTCAACTGCGTATAAAAACGCGTATAAAATATATAAAAAAAAAGGTATAAAGATATGTTTTCGAATGACTCGACTCTTTTTTATAAATTGACTTGTCTTGAAGATGATTGATCGTTCGCTTGACCATTGCATCCATCGGACGTTGTCCTGTTGATGAAGAATTTTATATACATATACCTATCGTATTTATATGCGCTCCAGTTGACACTTTCCTTTTATCGTCGCATATTTTCTTTTGCAAACAACTATATTTAACGGGAAGAAGTTGGCAGGGCGAAAACGTTTACGCCAGTTTGTGGAAATAAATGCCGGGCGCGATGGAAACTCGAACGGAACGAAGCGGAACGAGTACAAGGAACAAGAGTTTACGCAAAAGTGACTGACAGCTGGGAAAGTTTCTGTTTCAAATTAAAATATATACATATACGAAAAATGCCTCCCTCAACCGGCGACTCACTTTAATGGAAGAAAATGATTGAAATTTGATAAATATAAAAATAACTAGAAAAAAATCAAAATTGTTTCGATTTTCTTATTTTTGCAGTAAAGTCAAAAATAAAACAAAGTCGCACACGAAAAGTTGAAATTAAAAATTTTATTTGTAGACGACATATTTTTATCATAACAATTTTCATAGGCGATAAAATCTCTAAATTTATATTTATATTTCGATTTGTTCGACTTTTTGTTATAGTAAAATGAGTAAAATGTAAAAATACAGTGGAAAATGCAAACGCTATATAAATAATTACTTATAATACTAAAATCACACGTATTTTAATAATAAAAGGACAAAAAAGTCCAGATCCTGCGCGTACAAGTAACACATACAAAGCTACATAGTAATATCGTCCTTCCATCTTTCATCAATAAGAAAATACTTTAAGTACTTTAAATATATTTGTATGTCATTTAAATATTAAAATATTAGGTATTGTCAATTTCGGCAATAATGAAATAATAAATTTCCAAACAACAATAAAATTGTCATTAGGCCTGTTATCAAAAAATTTATCAAAATAACTGTTGGAAATGATTAAATTCTTTCACTTCGAAATTGACATTTGGCATTGCCAAAGTAAATTACAATCGATGGCACCAATTAATGTACAAAAAAATCTTGTTTTCTTCGTTTTCCCTTACTTAATTATTCTTACATGCGCACTTACGAAAAACGAAGCTTAAAGGCATGAAAAATTATACGAAAATAATTCAAAAACCGCACTGAAACGAGAGTGTTTTTATAGAACCACTACTTCTCACTACATATTTAGTTTTACGACAATAATAATAATTTAAAACGGTCAGTGTAAAAGTTCTTAAAAGTGCTTGTACGTAGAATTGAAGAAAAAAAATCGATGACAAAGGCGGAAAAAGTTGTTTTAAAAATCATTTTTCATAAACTTGTTTGAATATTTAATGAGATGCTTGTTCCAACTGTTAACTAACAGTATATTTTTATTCCGGAATGAAAATATATCCTTTTATCAAAGAATAAGTCGTTTCTGGCAGTGTGTGTTGGTTGCTATTTAATGTTGATACAAATTTCATAGTGTGTCTTCGATTTTTCCTTTCCACCCGCTCTGGGCGTTTTTCGGTTTTTCTTCATTTCACTCAGCAGTGTTGTAACAGTCTTAGAAAAAAAAATTACTAGAAAACCAAGAAAAAGTTATATTTTTGTTCACACCGCAACTTTTAATATAAACCGCACACTTTGAAAGTCTTGTGACGACACAAAATCCACAATTAACACTAAAATGACTTCGTATTGCATGTAATGGCGTCACACTAGTTCAATCAAGTACCAGCTGTTGTAGAAGTCATCTCGTGCTCCTTTTTGATCTCATCGATGGTAGCGATCGATATCTTCATGTCGCTGATGTCTAAAGGAAACTTGAAACTTAACTCCTCGCCGAACATCGGACTCTGGTTCTCGAAAATCGACTCCTTCTCGTCGCGCTTCTCCTCGTGGGTGTAGTAGTTGGCGGCATGCCGGCGGGAATAGCACAAAGCGGCAAGCACTGCGAACGTGGTAAAGATTAATAGTAACAGCGATGCGCCAGCTGCAATAATCCCGAGACGAGCGTCTTCCCGTCCCAGAAGGAAGTTGCCCTCTGACGAATAACCATCAGCATTGCACCAGCTCAATTCGTCACGTTGCATCGTACCAAGAATTTTATTGGTGTGATGGTAAGGGAAGGCGCAACGGATATTGTACATGATGGCGCTATGATTAACTCGCTCAAGCATCGCGATAATATGGCACAGGTCACAGGACCAAGGATTGTTCTCCAACTTGCATCGGAGATGCTCCACACGTTCGACCACATCTTCACTAAGTCCACGGAAAAGGTTTCTTGATAAATCCAAGTCTTTCAAGCCTCTGGGAAGCACCGAACTTGATAGATGTGAGAGTTGGTTGTTTGCTAGATTTAGAATGGTAACGGAATCCGGCACGAAGGGTTCATAGATTTGGGCGATATGAGAGTCTGCAAGTTGCAAGTCCTTCAAACTTGTCATATCCTCAAGCGCTAATTTTATTCGGAACATTTGGATTCGGTTGCCACTGAGGACCAGTCGTTCCAAGCTGCTTGACACAAAACCCATAGCGTATTTGCTCAAATATTCCAAGCGGTTGTATCCAACATCCAAATCAGTCAAATTGGCCAAATTGACAAATGCCTCCGTTTCGATTTCCGTTATCGCATTTTGCGCCAGACACAACCGCCGTAGGTCACCATTCGTCGACAATAAATCATTGGGAATGGTACGGATCTGGTTGCCATCCAATTTTAACACACGCAAATTGGTGATGTTCACGAAATCAGACGGATCTATTCGCGTGATTTCATTTTCACCGAGATCCAAATGGGTTAGTAATGGAAGGAGGTCATTGACCTGTCGGTTGATCACTTTTAAATGGCAGCCGCGGCATTCCAACGAACGTAAATTCTAAAAACCAAAATTGAATTAGCTGCGCTTGCTTTAATCCTAGTAAAAACCTCTTACCTTCAGATCCTTAAAAATATCAGCGTTGAAGTGGCCTACGGAGTTTCCACTGAGTTTAAGCACCCTCAAGCGGCCCAACTGGCGGAAGACACCTATCCCCAATTGCTGAATACGATTTTTTTGAATGGATAGCAGACGCAATTCGATAAGATATCGAAATGTCTCACTGGGCAACGAACTGATTCTGTTATCGTCTAAATATAGCTCCCTTAGACCAGTGAGACCTTCAAAGTTCATAGGCAAGGCTTGCGTGATATTGTTCTGGGCGAGATTGAGGACTTGCAACTTTTTCAAAAAATAAAAAAACCTTTCGCCCAAATTTGGTATATTAGACTTGATGATATGAATCTCTTCCAAGTTCTTGAAAGTTCTCAGCCCGGGATTCATAGATAAGTCGTTCATATTGTCATCAGGTGCTGATATTTTTAAGATTTCGATGGACTCGCTCATATTGGTGAACTGAATGGCACCTTTCATTCCACCCAGCTTGCATTCCACTGTATTACGGCCCTTTTGATCCAAATAGCATCCGCAGTTGTTTGGACAAATTTTGGACACCTGTCCATGAGTAAAGCTCGCCACGAGGAGGAGAATTAATAGGACGTTCATTTCTGCAACAAACAAAAACAAAATTGATTAGTAATTTGGTTTGGTTTCTGCGGGATCAGCATTAATCAGTAGTTAGGACATAAATATTGATGGGCCGTTTTTAAAATAATTGGTGCTTCAGCTGAAGCCGAATGCAATTAAAATCGAAATTGAATTTCAATCAATATACAAAGTCCTCCTCCGCTCCACCGGCTCTTCTCCACAAACCAACAATGCATGTTATTGAACCGCCTATAGTACTCCTAGTTACTCGTACAGTGGGTTGCAAGCTGAACAATTTCATTACATTACGGAATTAAGTACCAGTTTCCCGCACCTTTCCATGTGGCAACCGAATAAGAAGCATTCTCGATATGCGGTAGTGTTGGTTAGTTATGCCGCTTATTGGTGATCGTTAATCAGGATTCTGGTCTTTATGAAGTGATATATTATAACGCTTTTGTCTGTATCTCTAAGAGAGGTCCTTGCAGAAAATCATCAAATACCTATAAGTACCTACAAGCGCAGATGTTGAAGAGTGTTGGGCTTCATAACACCCCATCCGGCAGTTACTTCAATCCCAATTGGGGTATTTATTAGCATATAAATATTCAAAATGTGTGAATATAGGTTTGGTGCAAGGTAGGTACAACACAAGCACAAGGACTAATACACCTTTCTAACGCTGATGATGATGATGATATTACGTCTACCTACGCGTCCTTGTCCTACTGTCCTTGTCCTTTTGTCTTAGGTATATGCGTTGTAAGTTGGCCACATTATGGTTGTCCTGGAATATTATCATTACGATTATAATAGGACGTGACGTTGTGTCTAATATTATTCCTTGTTTTAATCAAGAAACGTTGTTACCTTTACCCACTTTACCCACTTTCAACACTGCTGAGAACTACTAGCAGGAACAGTTAAAGATGAAATAATCCTGACAAGGAAATCAAGGAGTAACGGACAGAGTTTGCACGCATGCATTTTCCTGTTGAATTACTGTACAGACATTTTTTTATAGATAAATCTTAGAATTCCGAAGGACCACAGAATAACGCAAAGATAAAGATGAAATTCTGCGAGTACAATTTCCGACAGAACTTTTAATCAAATAACATCGAGTAGTAAATGCAGAAGAGAGGAAAATTTTGTCAAATAAAATTGTTAATGATAACGTATTAATTAGAAAAGTTAGTTCTCGTTTTCTGCGTGCAAAACCTGCACAAGAACGAATTTACCATCTAAGCAAACTAAAGAGTGCAAGTAGAACGCTTTAACTTAATTGGAAATTATTCTAATAAGAACAAGTACTTGCACTAGCGGATTCTCAGGACTATCGCAGAAAATGTTACATTTAATTTTTGAAGTGCGCAAAACCACACGCGCTATCTAAATCCTTCTAACTTCTAATCTAATTTTAAATATGTTTAACTTGTGCCCAAATTTGTTAGATTATTATAGTTTCTTCGAACATCCTGTAGAAAAGAAAATGGAATTGAATTATTGGCAAACTTGTAATTATTCTAATAGTTTGAGCAAGTTTTAGAAATTATTATTATTTATAGCTATACTGCGCTTGAAGAAAGATGAAAATTTGCTGAAAACAGAAAACATGTTCTAGTTCTCTGCGCGCTATTTTATTTTGCCATTTTGTGCAATAAATAAGATTTATTCGCATCCATTTGAAAGGGGATCACTATGCTCATGCAGTGAATGTGCCAGTTTACTAAGTTTACACATCGTTATAGCAATAGTGTCGCGCAATTTTTTTTCCTGCTGATTCTGAGTACAAATCTTGCTTTTTTCGCATAAATTCGCAAGAATGAAACGACCAGTTTTATATTAGAATAATGTGAAAACGTCTACGCAATAAGCAAAATCTGCCACAGTATTTCATCGTATTCATCTTTTTCAATAATAATCTAATTTAATAGAAAGAAAGAAAAAAACTCCGATCAGATATTTAAATTCTTCGTACATTCGGAAAAAATAAATAAATGCTTCAATTAATTAGCTTACGTTTATATAAAACGGGCACGTAGTCACCTGGATATACGTGAAAGTACCTAAAAACCGTACGTTTCATGAACATTAAAGCGATTCCGTTTGCCGATAACTTAATTTTTATTACCAGTTTCAGGTTCAACATTTCCGAAAGTTACTATCGTGTATTAAATGTTGTTCGGTCTTTTCGGGGGAGGCGGCTAGGTTGCACCATTTACCATCAGCGATCGCATTTTCCTTTGGGAAATTTACGAATTTATGTAGGTAGGTAGGTGCGCGGGTACGAAATACTGGAACTCATGCTGACTATTTATTTTAACTACCTGAACGCTATAAATAAATTGCCTTATTTGCCACAATTTAATCAAATCAGTACCAACAAAGCAAGAAAACAAATAAAATACAAATATTTAAAGGATTTAAGGAAAATTGCACTTTTCACGATTCGTTCTTGTATAGGTATACTTAAACGAAATTAATCGCAAATTGAGAGAAGTCAACTTTTTGCTTTTGTAACTTTCTCCGACGGATCTAAAATTCTCCGACTCTAACAAAAAGATATAAAAAATGTTTTTATCCGCGACGACCAAGTAAAACAACCATTATTAGGTGTGTATGCAGGCGCATATACCCCACATTAATACCACTCGTCAATAATAGGTCATTATTCCACTAGAGATTTACTTTACGCCAATCACAGCTCTTCCCTGCATTCAATAATGATATGTGACACACGGACTGCATCAAAAACGTCATCGAGGATTATGTGTTCAACGTCTCACTACGTAACCTTCGCCCTCGCGTATAATAGCCTGCATATGCGCTCACTGAATAATATACTATTACTCCACGAATACCTAATTGTTTTTTCATTCTTTCACGTGCATGCCTGCAAATATTACATTCCTTGTGCCATACCTATATTGTCCTTGTTGGTACTTAACACGAAAGACGATAGAATGTTTTAATTACGAAAGAAAAATAACAAGTTTATAAAGTACTCCGGTGCCTACGGGATGCGAGTAGCGAATATATACTTAATAAAAGTTAGAAGTTGGTAAGGAAAACCTCTTTTGTGTGTAATTAATTAAATTTGTATGGAAATTTCTAAACATTTCCTTTCTTTCTTTTTTTAAACCGTACAAATGTTTACTATTCACGCATATTATACACTTTTAATTAAAGTTTACAATCTGCACAGGAATAGTTTTTTTTTGTTCTTTGATTTTTGTGGAGTAATTTATAATTTTAACTTGTTATTTTATAATTTCACATACAACTATTTACAACAACTTAACCAGAGCAATACTACAACAATAACAAATCAACTTCATAAATTTAGACATTTTAACAAATTACTTTTTCGTGCGTAAACTGTGGCAACACCACAGAGTTATAATATTCCTAGAGGGAAGGTTTTGATATAAATGTGATGCCACTGGATATGAATTTACACCACACAAACAATAATTCAAAAAATGTAGACTACCCAAAGTACACGCACAGAATAATGATGCAAATCAACTTTATGTTCTCTCTATTGACTTCTATCTCTATGGACACACCACTCTCACGAATAGAATACAAAACGTGAAAAAAAGTTATAAAAGTCAAACATATTCGATAAAATAAAATAAGTACAAAAAGTACTCTGCGAATCGGAAGTATAAGTACAAAGTATAAGTAAAGATAAGAAGGACCCAAATGTGTATCGTATCCATATTTGCAATGCAGACATACCATAAAGTAACGAATCAGGACGAGGCGGGGGGATGAAAATGTTTCGATACTGTGTATACGCGTGTTCATGAAACTAGGTACATTTGATCGCTACATGCTGTCTGTTCGTTCCATGTCAATAGATTTTTCAATTTGTAAAAGCTCTACTTGTACTCTGCTGAATTTCAATGTTCGTTTTTGAACAAGAAATAGGAAAATAAATAAAATGCTTCGAAAATATTTTACCCGCAGTATTTTTATCATGGAAAGCGGAAATCCGCATGTAATTGGGTTGTTAGTTGGTTTTTTTTTTTTTGAACAAAAAAAAAACTTTAAAATATTCAAAATTTACAAATAATGTCGAAATGGAATGTGTTTATTTATCGTAACTATACAATTAAACCATTTGCTTGGGAATTTCTGCAAATCTTGATTGTAACATAGACTTTTTTTTACGTGAATCACAAAAATATTGGAAAATAAAATATTTGTAAAATTATACCGGGTGGCAGAATCACACAGAATTTTGATATTAAAAACGTTTTCTTTTGGCACGAACTACAATGTTACCTGGCGTGATTACGCCAATTATGAAACACCCTGTATAGGTAATTCGAATTCGGAAATAAGTTTTTTTTTTCGTAATGACATATTTCCAGGAAATTTGTTGATTTTTATCGGTGTTTATCACATTCTCCATTTTCGAGTGTCTGCTCTAAGTTGAAACGAATTGTTATGTTCTGTTCGTTGGTTTCCAACAATTTTTTTGTGTTTTCCACATACAGGACGTTACTATAACACCAGTTAAACACTTATTTACGTACAATTATTTATTAGAATCTTAAATATGAAAACAAAACAAAAAACATAAAAAAGCCGAAGTTAATTTTTTTCAATAATTTTATTCGAACTCCCAGTATATATATATAGAAATGAGTTATAGGTTAAAAGGGGCGCTTTCTCCTATTAAAGGGCATATAGTATATTATATAAATCCAATCAGGACTTCGCCTGCTTTGGCCTGGTCTGGCCTGGCCAGTTAAGGTAACACATTGTGTCCTGTTATAAGAGCTAGGACTTCTAAATGCTCTCCAGCAATGTTGAAATGAAAAGTGAGAAAAATACATAACGCATAAACCAATTTAACTTTTTATCCTTCTCACGAAACTTTCATATTCTCGTTTGTTATATAAAATATTCAGTTTGGCCATGACGAACGGAATAAATGTGAAGAAAAAATACAACTATTAAAAGAAAAAAACTTTTTGACTTAAAAACAAATTGCCTCGTGCAAAATTGAATGGAAATTCAAAATTTCATTGATAATATTGTTTCATTTGCAGTTTTCCTTGTTTTTTCCAATATTCCATGTTTGATTATAGGCAACCAACATTCTTTCAAAGTGTTATTGGTAGTTTGAATAGTGGATGTGTTTCTTAGAAAACTTGGAAACTTTTATTTTATTTAAACAATGAAATGCAAGGAAATAATAGAATGCAAAAGCAAAATATAGTAAATAACAATAGCTAGAAAGTACACAATAACAATATTTTTAAAATGTACGTACAGAAATGAATTTTTAATTAAGTTCAGTTTTCATATTAATTAAATATTTGCTTGTTTTGAATAAAATACAACTTGTAAGTTTACTTTTACAAAAATTACTTGCATTTGGATTTGTTGAAGTTGCAAGCTGAAATTACGATTACAATAGCCTTATATAAAATTATGAGTAAAAATTTAGAAACAATCAACGTTTATATTCGATTTTTTTTTTACAATTACTTGCTTACGATTCACATATTTCTCTATCACATTTATAGAGCGTTTCAAGTGTCACGTCATATTTATTTGTATAAGAATGCATACAAAATGCCTTTGTTTATTATTATTTTATATATAAAACTTGGTATGTTAAGAAATTATGCGATTAATAAGGAATTACGCCATATCTGATGAAACGACGTACTTATTCGTAATAAATAAAAGTCCATTAATTATGAGACAATGCTCCTCTTAGATTAATGAACTGAATTTATTAGAGAATTGCTAATGGAATCGAATGATGTCAATGCGAGACCTACATGAACGAATTCAATGATAAACGCATCAAATTGAATTTGAATTTCTTAGATCCGAGCCAATGAGGGAATTTCTAAAGTTTAAAATGTCAAACTTGCCACCAAAAAAAAAAATAAGGACTAAATTTTGATTTATTTATTTATTATTTTCCACAAAAAAACACGGTGACGTGATCCGAAAGCAGATGCACTTGTCGCTCGTAATTATTTTTCCAGATATCGTGGGATTGTTTACTTTACAATAAAGCAAAAAAAAAGCCGAAATTATTTCACGATGTCTTTAATTTTTCTTATTTATTACGAGGTAAAAAGATTTTATACTAAAACGCGTTAAACTTTCGAATAAACTCATTCATCCAATTTCCATGTTCATTATCCCAAACAACTAAGTAATTAGAATCATTTAACAATAATTAAGTACAAGTAACAAGTATATGTCAATCAAAACAATGAATTGATTAAAATGATTTTAAATGGAATTAAAATTCGATTCATCATTCATTTCCATTCTGCTGTCACCTTTACGGTTTTTTTTTATACCTACATTGTTTGAGCACGGTGAAAATATGACATCAACGAATGAACGATTCATTAAACGTTCGCGGATCGATGGTTTTAATTATTTTGTCTTTCATTCCACTTCCAACGTTGTCAATTTGCTTTCTATTTATTGACTTTCGATTCGATAAGAACCGTCAGCCTAAAAACGAAATCGCAAATTAAAATTCCCTACGCGTCGTCGAAACACTTTGTATATATTTGTTATTTTCGTAAAAATAAATTTGCGAATCTCGTTATTATTTCGCTTGATATATATCAAATCACTCAACACACGCACGATTCGAATCGAAATTGCTTTGCTGATGTTTCGATATTAATTTATAATAAACAGGAAATTTGAAATTTGTTTGCATAAGACATCTTACTTTTTGATAGGTCAATATAACTTTCGACTCGATATATATATATATATAAAAAAAAGAAATAAAAAGTTCTGAACCTTGAATATTAAAATTTCGAATTACATAAAAATAACTTTTTAATAACCGGTAGGTATTCAAGTTTGAATATAAGCGTGTTGAGTGAGGAACAATAAGAGTGGCAACTCCGTGTAAACTAAAAGTTTCAATACCGACCGCTTTCCCCTTGCACACATGATTTTTGCTAACAGNGCTGCCGTGTCGTTTTTGAATTGTATTCAAGTTTGAATATAAGCGTGTTGAGTGAGGAACAATAAGAGTGGCAACTCCGTGTAAACTAAAAGTTTCAATACCGACCGCTTTCCCCTTGCCCACATGATTTTTGCTAACAGTCGGCGCTGCCGTGTCGTTTTGGAGTTTTTACATTTCTTTCAACTTAGGGTGTACGTTGGTCACGCCTCCCAAGTCCTATTTAAGGCTTGGATGAATTTTAGTTTTCAACGGTTTTTGGCAAGAGAGAGGTAGGTTTTAAGGAGAGCACTCTGCCGAGTCTAGGTACATTGGAGCTTCACTTACGTCCGTAGAGTGGCCAATCTTCTTGTATTTGTCAGTCAACGCTATAAGTAAGTAATCCTGAAATAAGAAGACAACAAACATGAATCATTTTAAATTTCGCGCATTAAATGTCAATGAAATCGTGAACAAAATGGCACTGAAAAATTATAGTTTGCAAATCGCAATGTGAGAAGGTTTGTCGATAGAATAAGACGCCAAAAGCAGATGTTAGAGACATCCGTTTCCGTCTTGATATTGCTTATACTTGTATATAGCAATCGCAGAACTTTATATAAAGTTACTACATTATCACAACATGTCATTGCATTCCTCAAGCACGCGTTGGATTTACTGTTTCGGTTTCCAGTTTCACTTCGCTTGTCATATCATTTCAATGCAAATTCTAACGACAACTAGAACTAGTATACATATATATGCAAACAAGCAAGTTTGGATCTAAGCAGGCAGCGCGATCGACGACAATAAACATTAAGGAAATTATTAATTTCAGTTGTTAGTTTCGCCTTCATCGGAGTTTCCGTTTCGAATCAATCGATTTGTCAAGTCACAACGCCATTTCTTCGTCTATATACATCTATACAAAGTTGTCATGCGGAAATAAAATTAATGCTTAAAAGTATTTTAAAAATTAATTGATGCTTCCTTAACAATATTCATTTATTTTGGATTTCTTTAGTTTAGGAAAGCTATAAGTTTTACACATTTGTAAGCACATTTTAATGTTCAGTTCATAGTCTTCTTGGTCTAGTGACCACAATTCCGGTGAAGGTGCATCAGGCATGACCACAGCAGAAGCAAACGATCGTTTAAACATTTCGGTGCTGTATGTTTCGGCGTTTCGCTTAAAAACTTGCTAACTTCAAAAAAGAAGAGGAAAAGGAAGTACTTGTAGTAGTATAGCTAGGCGGGTTCTAAGCCAATTTCCCATGTATTTTTAAATGGTGGTAAAATTGGGATTTTTTTGGTATCTACAAAATTATTTACACAATATATCCACAATTTACCCACATATGGATACATTGTGGATATATTGTGGGTACATTGTGGATATAAACAACCTCAGATTCTATTGCCGAACATCAAAATGCCCTCCATCTTCATCTCAGTATATTTAATGACCTTTTGGTTATGTGAGAGGTTTACATTGACAGAACGACATGAAAAAATAATTTTGTACCAAAAAAAAAAGCCCGATTTTACCCCCATTTAAAAATACATAGGAAATTGGCTCAGAACCCGCCTATCTATACTACTACTAGTACTAGGTACATATGTTATAAGCCTAATTTGTTATTTACAATTTACACTAGCATTTATAATTTCTTAAAAATTAGAATTTAACCCGAAGATCATTACAATGTTCCCTCGGGAATAAAACAAGATTAATACAAAATTTCAAAGATGAATAAATAATGTTTATGAAAAAATGCTATAAAATATGAAACTAAACACACGTGTATCATTTCCTTTCCATTCTGACTTTGAATTATGAAAAACAAACATACCGCAAGAAGACAAGACAACCACCAGAGCCGCAGAAAAAAAAACGAATAACAAAAAGAAAATATGGATCAGGTAACACAAACACAGTGTCGTCAGAGTGTCTCGCTTCTGACGCCATAAATATATGAAAAAAACAGAAAAAAGGGTTGATGAACAACATGATGAGGTTTTCTCAAGCATGCTTGCCGTGACTAAAGCAGTTAATGTGCCCATATGTTCATGTTTCTTTATCGTTCACTCATAAAAACATTGAAGATACTTTACGAGTAAGTTTCCAAGCATTTATATTGTCATTCTTCATCGAATTATCTCACTTTATAATAGTTTATTAAATTAGTTAATTAATTAATAATGGGTAAATTGTATAATAATAAATGACTGGCTGTATTGTATCGTTTATCGTTTCGAGACGAATGGAATGGTAAAAAAGTAAATTAATGAGGACGATAATGAATGTAACAGTGCAACATGCGTATCAGCGATTAATCATTTGTTAGATAGTTCAAAACGCCCAAAGCCACAATCACACACACACACACACATACACACAAAAGCAAATAACAATTAATTCAAATAATATATCACTACACTTGTACAGTCGTTGGTCACCTAATTGAATTAAAATCCAGACGAGTATAAAAAATTTTTGGTTTTTGTAAAATTTTGTATGTAACTTTGTGTATGTGTGTGTGTGTGTGTACAATATGTATTTACTTTTGACATTAATCGATCAAATAAGATTTACAGAAATAACAAACTCCAGTCATCGATGTAGTTATCAAAGTTCGATCACCTAATTAACGTTGACCATCAACCATAATTTGAAATACTCTCGAATTGAGTATGCAAACATACAATGCATCAACAATAATCCCAAAGTGCTGATTGTGGATTGAAAATGGAAATATCATGATTCCGATCATGATACAGATTGTTTGGAGATCGCATTCATCGAAATAGTCGATCAGTGTTGGTAGAATATCATTGCGGCGGACGCAATGCAAAATCCGACTGATCATAGGCGTGCGCAGGAGACTTTATTAGGGCGTGCCCAAACTTAAAATTATTATATACGGCTTTTTGGGAATCAATGGTGCATCAATATTGAATGAAACTATATAATGGCAGAATGGCTCCTAATAAATATGAAACTTGAAAATTTGAAATTAATTAAATATTGAATTATTTGAAACATTCAATTTTTTTTAATCTTGAAGCATTAGGGCGTGCCTGGGCACCA
>JARJEB010011604.1:10000-24104 GCA_030264535.1 Liometoxenus newtonarum | reverse complement strand
CAAGCGTTCAGCAAAGACAGCCATTGCAAATCTGATCAATGAGCGTATTTTGATTTGTCCACTAAACTGTTGTTTTTGCTTCACGCGGCGAATGTCGTTCGGCCACCATAGATGTGACTGAACTCTATTTGATTATGGCTGGAGGACATTTTCCACTTCAGTAGTCATTAAGAAAGATATTATTACCGCTTCGGCTTCGTCAACTTTAGCATTAGATGCGATGTATGCGTCTATCTTACGATCGATTTCATTGTCATCATCATCGTATAGTATCTGTTGCTCCATTGTACTTAAGAATGCTTCTCGTCGGTAACTACATTTGGAATCATTAATATAAATATGAGAATAAATTTTAAAACTACAACGCTCACCTGAAGTAATCATCGAAAGCAGCACTATCACCGAAATCCACAAAACGCGTCAACGTTTCTATAAGGCCAGAAACAGTGCACACAGTTAAATTCTCCGTTAAATTCTCTTCCAATTCTTTATTTACGAAAGAATTCACATCCATATAATGATCCTGAACATATATATAAGTTTTTGGTTAATAAATGTCAGTTGAGACCAAAAAATACCTCCACAATTTTTTACTTACGTCATCGGCATCGGGTAAATCTGCTAGTCCTTTCACAACTCGTCTATGTCCTCCAGTACGTTTTTGTAAGACAACATCGCCCGGATTTGCCACTTTTCCGTCCAGTAGAAAAGTAAACTTCTTGTCATTGAAACACTGTCGTCCATCAACGTAGTTAGCGACAACTCTGACCAACGGCAGCATGTCATTTACGTGCCGATGCTCGGCAAGATCCCTTGTCCTCTCCTCCTGAAGCTGCCGCAAAATATCCTCAATTTCAGCCATTACAGCACGTTCCGTGTTACCCTCCAAGTCAGCTTCAGCAACTCCTTTCTTCAACAACTCAGCCGGAGTATCCAGGATCAAGTGTCGATGTACCAACGGCCGCACCGTCTTTAGCTTGATGGGCTCCATATGAAAACTCTTCTTGTTAATATATAATATGCCTACATGTTTGGTCAAGGATTCGCCTTCGATTAAAGAAGTCGCAACAGTACTTCCCGGCTGAGAGTAGTAGACATTATTTTGTGGTTCAGGGTCGATGTAACAATCATGTTCATGGCCCCAGATTACTAAATCCATAAAGCTTGGAATGCACGTGTATGAAATGTAGTTCAAATTCCCGCGATACGCGCGGTTCTGATGTAGTACCATCAATTGGAAGGCAGAGTCTTGGTTCACCGCATGGATCGTCACTTTGTTTTCGCGGAATAGCCGTGCTAGGCGTTTGTCTGCCATATAGCCAACGCCATAAAGCGCCAATGCGGTATCACCTTTTTTGAGGACTATCGGGCTTATCTCTAAATGTTCCACCTTGTCCCAGCGACCGATGTAATTGACTAGACCCATTGTGGATAAAGTGTCCAATGAAGATATTGATTTCATCCCGCATGGGTCATCGTGATTACCGTGAATTGAAAATATTGGAATGGCAACGTTAAGATTCGGATCGCAGAAGTTTATATTTGGGAGCCGATTCTGTAATATTTCAGACAGCTCTCCGTCGCAATTTTCAAAGCTTCCCATAACTTGGAAGTTTATCGGTCTATCACCAAAGCTCCATCTGTAACAATAAGCCACAAACAATGATAAATTAAGAGTGTGAATTGAGCCCACCGCTGGTTACGCCAGTGGATACAAATATTAATAGTAATACATACTTTTTAATGGTATCAACAGCTCGTTGCATGCAATACTGAGTTGGTTTATTGGCGTCGAACAAGTCACCACCCAACAAAACGAAATCGACATTTCTTTCTTTGGCAATCTGCAGAGCTTCTTCGAACGAGTTGAACGAATCACTTCCTCTTACAGGATCTTTTTCATTGTACCCCAAGTGGACGTCGGATGCAACCAGAATTTTGAGTGTGTGATTTGGATCAGACAACGACGTATCAGCATCCAACATCTTAAAAGACAATCCTCCGTATTCTGTTAAATTTCAATAAAGAAATTGATTTCGCACTTAAAGAAATGAGAAAACACGATACAATATGAAACGTGCAACTTTGCGTGCAACTCAACCGCCAGCGAGACCGCCAGGTGTTTCTTTTTAGGTTAGAATTAGAACCAAGTCCTCGCAAGTCGCGTGTAGCGAGCGATTTGCCGCCAAAATGAGTGTCAAAATCGTAAGTACTCTGGGCAAGAATATGCAACAAAATGCACACCTCAAGGCAGAGACAAATATATTTACTCCTTCTAAATATTTATAATTGCACATTACTGGTGTGTAGATAGAAACAATATTAACGAAATCCATCATATTTTTGTAGCAAAAAAATCCCAATGAAAATTTTAACATCGTCCAACTTTCGACTTTTACGAAAATCAGTTTCGCGCGCTTTAAGCGCTTGAACGAACCTAGCGATAAAATATACAAACACTGTCCTCCTCTCTCTCTCTCTCTCTCTCTCTCTCTCTCTCTCTCACAAACTCTCACTCTCACTAGGCTAACTAAGGATACCAGCAACTAACGCGGGCCATACACTTTCAACATTGTCCTCAACAAGGTTGGGCTTGGTGCCCACACCCATGTCAAGCAAGTTGATAAACTTCAGTATTATATTGGCCTTCCCACAAGTTTTTACAAGTTACAAGTTACAATTCCCAAAAAACTAGTCTCAACCTGGTCGCCAACATCAGACTCCGCCCACCAAAACTCCAAACCACTTTGATTTTCTTCAACATGGTACTCAACATGAATTTTCAACATCAACCTTCCCACAGACGGTCAACCTAGTCCTCAACATTGCAAGTTGAGGACTAGGTTGAAAGTGTATGGGCCACTTAATAACCATTTCGCGACAATAACGACGTTAAAATGTTTTGAATAAATCTTGAACTATTCCATGATAGAGGCCTAAGATAGCGACCATTGAAGCGCCAACATCTGTAGGTAGCGGAGTTACTTCATGTGATTCCAATTGTGTTTCAAGTTTCCTTTTGTTTTTGGGTAAAGTCGATAATTCTCGTTTGTTTCCGGTAGTTTATTTGACGTTCGTTGTTGATTGGTTAGTTGCGTTTTTGGTTGCGTTCATGAATCATGACGACATTCTAGTTATTGCAAAATTCATGGCAAGAGCGTGTGAAGTGTCATTCAAAAACGTGATAATTATAAAACACAATTGTCAAAAAATTGAAAAGCAAAAAACGTACGATGCGATAATTCGTTCACAATTAGAAATTGTCATCAACGCCTTGAAAGAGTTCCCAATTTCGCTGAACCTTCGCGCTTCGCGGCATTTTCAACACGATACGATCACCATCATGATGGAGCCATCATTTTCACGAAACGAAATTATTGGATTCGTCGTTAGATTGTCGTTAGTAAGTGCTGTTACATTCTTCAGCATAAAATGGATTATGGAGCGAGTGGATCCAGCAAACAAGAATAAGAAGAAAGCCAAGGAACGTGCTGAAGAAGCATTACGAAAGTGAGTCTGATTCAACATAACCTGAAAGTAGTTTGAAAGCAAAAGTAAAAAAAAAAATCAATAATTGTTGTTATTTTTGATGTTCTAGATTAGCTAGCAATGGAAATGCGCCATTAACATTGGACAAGTTAACCGATTATGAAATGCTAATCGCACAAAATATCATCAATCCAATGGACATCAAAGTGACATGGACTCATATTGCTGGGTTAGATGGTATTGTCGAGGAACTTAGGGAAACTGTCATTTTACCCATTCAGCGACGCGAATTGTTTGTCGATTCACAACTAACCCAACCACCGAAAGGTGTTCTCCTTCATGGACCGCCTGGTTGTGGCAAAACGCTGATTGCCAAGGCCACCGCGAAAGAAGCAGGCACCCGTTTCATTAATCTCGATGTGTCAATCTTGACCGACAAGTGGTACGGCGAGAGTCAAAAACTGGCCGCCGCCGTTTTCAGTCTTGCCATCAAGCTCCAGCCATGTATCATATTCATCGATGAAATCGATTCATTCCTCCGCGCACGTAACGCCACCGATCACGAAGCCACAGCGATGATGAAGGCTCAATTCATGTCATTTTGGGACGGACTGATCACCGATCCAAACACAACGGTGATCATAATGGGCGCAACGAATCGTCCACAAGATTTGGACGCTGCGATTCTCCGCCGTATGCCCGCGACCTTTCACATTTCAATGCCGAATCAACTGCAACGCGCTGACATTCTATCGTTGATTCTTAACAATGAACCGATCGAAGAGTCCTTCGACCGGATGCAGATCGCCAAGCTGACCGATGGCTTCTCCGGCTCCGATCTGCGTGAGCTGTGTCGGAACGCATCCGTGTATCGGGTGCGTGATTATCTTCGCAACACCGCCAAGAATAGCCACAACGATACCCGCAGCAGCGCTGACTCGGAGGATGAATTTCACGATGCTCTGCGGCCGATCACTATGGATGATATGATGGCTTCGTTTAAGAAAATGCGCGACTCAAAGATGCAGTGTGGTACGCTACCGTTGCACATCCGACTTGATTAGCATTCGGTTCCGATTGTGGAACGCTATCTAGCCAATTTAAATGAATATATCGAAAGATCGAATGACTTTGCGAAGATGTTTCTTCGAGTTGATCGTAAAATTCCAGTTTCAAATGATTGATATGCTGTTATGTGTACTGTATAGAAAAAAATTCTATTATTGATGATGATTACATTTCTATTCTGCTGTTGTACATAACGAATGTCTTCGTCGTGATTTCATAATTAGTTATAAATTATAAATATTGATTGATACCGGTCTCGGGTTTCAGAACCACCATAAAAAACTAAAAATTATAAAAAAAAAGTTGATACGACATTTTGAAAATGTTGATGTGTGGATGTGGATTTTCCTATGATGGTAGCGTTTGCTTTTCAGTTCCTCAATTTGATGATTACTTTTGGTGAAAAGCGTTGCGAGTTCATTGGAATGCAACTTTCGTATATCAAATCGATATCAAATCATTTTAATTATTTGATTGTTGTTGCTAGCAATTTTTATAGTTACCTCCCTTCTTTTAGTTGTAGTACCTATTTAATTTTTTACGTTAATCTAGTAATTATGTGATGTAATATATTTTAGACACAATCAATACATTAAAAAATTGCATCAAACACAAGAATTTTCTGATAGCAGTTCACGCGATTGATTTCAATGCGGACGACACAGTTGAGTCACTTCTGAATAGCGCCAGTGCCGAACTTGATTCAGTTGAACATGAACAATAAACAACGTTTTCTGTTTTCAATGTTTCTTCGCAAGCTGGCCATGATTTTGACTCGACGAATCAACAAATAAACAATGCAATCTAACATGACGTCAAATGAACACAAAATAAAACTTGTCATTTTAGTGTTTCTTCACTCACGCGTTTCATCAGGCCACAATGTCACTATCTGTAGAGGAATTCTCATTGGTACTTGCGCTTGCCTTCGATTTTTCATTATTAGAATTATTTGAAATTGTGATAATTCTACGTTGAATGATTAGCAGCGAGAGATCAATTGTAACACGCCAGTACATAGTTCGTCTCTTCGTTTATAACTAATTATAATTCAATTCGTTATTCGTATCTATGACTATGAAACATTAGCATTTGTTTAATTGTCGCCATGATACTGCATAAACTGTCAGAAATGATGAAAAATCAATTGAATGACTCAAAAATAGTGTCGATTCAATTTCGACGAACGCGTTAATTTTTTTTTTACTCATACATTATACTGTTTTTTACATTGAATTTTTAAAACTTCCCTAGCTGGCAAGACTTGTTGCTGCCCGCTGGCATTTGAATTTCCCGCCTTGGCCAGTCGAAGTCGAGTTGCTTCCCGTGCTCTACATGCTGAGGGCGCGTGCTCCGTAAATCTCTTTTGGGACACGGTTTCCATCTTGATCACATGTGAGTACATCAACTTCGAGTAATATTTACCGTTGAAATTAGTCACATTAATTAGAATATTGTGAGAGCATTCAATTATCGTGAGTACAATTGTACAATAAATCGTTAGTTATTATATAAGCGTTGTGTAATTCATAGGATTTTCATCTCTGTAAAAAAAAAGCCTTCGCGACCAATGAATGAAATGAATGCATGACGATGCGGTACTTCGCGCCATGTTGCAATAATTTTTTCGCCCGAGAAGTCTGTTGTTTGTTGGAAACATAATACCCATTGCTAATGGTTACAGCCGTGCAAAATACGCATTGCTTATTGCGCGTTGTAAATATGCAAACGCACATTTGATTATTTACGTCAACAAAATGCAGGTTTGCTTCGGTCGGTAGCAGTTTTTGGTTATAGTTCGTGTGTCCACATGTTGCCGCGTGGCCGTTAACGGCAAGGGGGCTCGCTCTCATCGTTCCGTTCCAAGTTCAACTTAAAACTTACGATTTACATTTAGTTAGTGTTGTAGCGTAGTGTGTCTTCCACCATTTGTGCCGCTCATTCTAATAAGTGTGTTTCGTTTCATTCGCAGCCTATAACGTCTTTGCAGCAAGCGGATTTTTACTATTTTAGCAGACACAATGGCCGATATTGAGGATACCCATTTTGAAACTGGCGATTCTGGTGCATCTGCCACTTATCCCATGCAATGTTCTGCCCTACGTAAAAACGGATTCGTCATGCTCAAGTCCAGGCCTTGCAAGATTGTCGAAATGTCTACCTCGAAAACTGGCAAACATGGTCATGCTAAAGTTCATTTAGTCGGCATTGATATTTTCACAGGTGAGTTTTTCAATTTGAAAACATGTTATCCATCAAGAACACTTGACTGCTTTCGCCTCCATTCATTGTGGGATGTTTCTTCCGTTTCTTCTTTCAAATGTGTACACTTTTGTTTTGCATGTAGGTAAGAAATATGAAGATATTTGTCCATCAACCCACAATATGGATGTACCACATGTGAAGCGTGAAGATTATCAGCTGACTGACATTTCTGATGATGGTTACCTCAGCCTTATGTCCGACAACGGTGAATTACGCGAAGACTTGAAGATCCCAGATGGCGACGTCGGACAACAATTGCGCACCGATTACGATGCGGGTAAAGATATTTTGTGCACCGTTCTCAAATCCTGCGGTGAAGAGGTAAGTTCGGGGGGCAATTTCGTCTTTTCAGAGTCTGATGAACTTCGGGCAGTAGAAAGAAGGCTGCCGCAATCCGACCGACCTTCATCACATCTCATTCATTGTCTTCTTTTTTTTTTTAAAAAAATACAGGTGGTAATTGCTGTCAAGACAAACACTGCCTTGGACAAATAATGGCCGGCACAGTCTCCCTCGTACATAATAAAACTAAATTCCGGTTCGAGGGCGTTATGATAAAAAAAATGATACTACAACAACAAGAACATCAACTTCAGGACCCATGTATAAAAAATATTATATTGCTTCAAATATACAAGACATCAGTTACATCAGTCGCTCGAATTGTGTCTACGAAAATTTGATTTTACGGCGCCTATTCGAGTGTTACGTTTGTTGTACCTAATTTTACTACTACTATATTTCTTTGTACTTTGTTGGCCATTCTTTATCTTCTTTTTTTTAAAACTAAAACAGCTCTGGTTAATAAACAAACGATTATTTTAAAAAAAAAATAATTAGTTTCATGTGTTAAAATGAAATGAAACTTGCAACTATAATTCCCATTCCAAATTATGTTTTAAAAATTTGATTAGACTATTGAAAAGTACATAACACTACGACCAGTGATGATGATAAAACAAACTAAAACAAAAATATTGTAACATTATTTACCGATCTTTTTACATTAAACATGTTTTATTACTTAGTAACATTATAACAGTCTTGAATCGACATTATTATTATTATTATTGCAAACTTTGTAATTCTTTTTACTTGTTTTTATTATGAATTCCTTTTTAGTCTGGTTGCAAAATGCATATTCAACACTTCAATAATGCGCTAACTAATACAATAACATTCATTATTTGTACAATAACAATATTAAAATATTTTTTTTCTTTGATATTCATTTTTTTATCATTAAAATTGTGCCTAGATAACAATACAATTAACGAAGACCATAAACCAATGAAACGCAATAAAAAATGACAATTTCGTTTAAGTGTTTGTTTCCGATTTTTCACAACATGTTTTGGTATTCAGTCAAATGTTTATGTATTTCAGGAGATCGAAACTGATCACTGATCAGGGTATTAGGAAGTGACTCAATCTGAATGTTGTGATACTTGAGTCGAGTTGGTGATTGATAGTTAACTTCATTCACTGACTGATTAACTTTATTTATTATGAAACTAGATCGTTTTGTTAGTCAAGGTAAGGTTAGAATTGTGACGTGCGTCAATTGGTTTAAATCTACATTAAATGTATCAGTTACTGACCTTTTCTTGTATCTATCGTTTGTTGCGATATTGGAATCTGATATCATAATATTTAATTTATTTGACCTACTTTGTAAAAGTAGCGAATTTGTTAAGATTTTCATAATTCAAATTCCAAATTATAATTGACAATAAGTGAGTACTGTCGTTAAAAAGAAAAATGCGTTAAAGTGTATAAGTTTGCATTGGTTTGTCGTATTTTTTTGATCAACATGAATAAGTTAAGGTTATCATTAAAGTGTTGATAGAAATAGTCTCATTTAAAATATTGTTGCTGGGTTATTAATGAATTAGTTTATAGGTGTGACTGCTTGAGATAGTGCAATTAATGAGTTTTGGAGCCTGCCTAACTAACCTATGGCTTAGTCTCAGTGGTGGCTGTTTGCACTCAAGAGAGCGAACTAATCAATTTCGACCCAAGTAGACAATGACTTGAGTTTTTCTCGCTCGACGAGTCGCCGATTGATTTTTTCCCATCGTAACGTTTAAATCACGCGCCATAAAAATTAATTCCAGCTTGCTGTGCGTTGGTGTTGGTTGGTGTGGTGTGGTGAGTGTTCGGCGGTGCGTTCAGAAAAGCAATGCACCGGGCAACGAAGATCAAATTCAACGACAGAGTTTTAGCGGACAGCCAGCCGACGAGCCGAGTTTCGGTAGGGATCGTGTGTGGTTCGTATAAGATCCGCATCCATCCGAGCCTTCGGCGTGGTCGTCGCGTCGTCGTCTTTGCTATCGTTTGACGCTTGACACCGCGAGCACGATCGTTCACTTCAGTCTAACTATATTTATATATTTATTGTTTTTGCTGTCATATAAACAATTTATGCAAAATTCAAATTCAACAATTACGGCCAGCCGCACACCATAAATAATTGCACTGCACGTTTTGTTTGATTGGCGGGCATCGCCTATTGTTCGCGTTGAGCCGTATGAGAATATTCAACGATATAAATGAATAAAAATAGAACTGCTGGGTATTTATAAACTGCAACATCAAAAATTATGTTGCCCATAATGAACCATAGTATATTCGACCATCATCAAATCAAAGTTGAACCGCTAAGTTTCTACCAGAGCCACCCACAGCCGATCCACGCATTGCAGCAGCCCTACAGGCCATCAGAACATGTGAGCAAAACGAAACAACATCATACACCCCTTCACATAACAAACATTCCGTGCATTCATTAAGTCCATTTACTCAACAACTCAACGCATTGACACCATTTAATTGCAGTTGAGTCTCATGAGCGTGCCGAACGCACCAAGTGGTGATATCAAAGATGAGATAATGTCCGAAGGGACAGTGAGTGGCGACAGCACCACAACGACAACAACATCAGCACCCACAAGCAAAATGCAAACGTGCAAGATATGCGGCAAAGTGTTGTCCTCTTCATCGTCGTACTACGTTCACATGAAGCTGCATTCGGGCCACAAGCCTTTCCAGTGCACCGTGTGCGAGGCGGCATTCTGTCGAAAACCGTATCTGGAGGTTCACATGCGGGTGCACACCGGCGAGAGGCCCTTCCAGTGCGACCAGTGCCAAAAGCGATTCACGCAGAAGTCCAGCTTGAATACACATAAACGTGTGCATACCGGCGAACGGCCGTATGCATGCGAGATATGTGATAAGAGATTCGCGGTGAAGAGCTATGTTATCGCGCATCGATGGTCGCATGTGTCGGATAGGCCGATATCATGCGACCGATGCCAAATGACATTCACATCAAAGTCACAGTACGTGTTGCATTTACGCACTCACAATTCGAACCGATGCTACGAATGCACCGTGTGCGGACGAACGTTCGCCAAAGACAGTTACTTGATAAGACATCATTACCGAGCGCATTCACAGGATCCATTCATTCTGACTCAGGGGACTGTACGCGGCGTACCCCACAAGTCTTTAACTTTAGATATGATTAATACTGAGGGGACTGGACGCGGCGTACCCCACAACCACAAGTCTTTAACTTTAGATATGATTAATAAGTGAACTTTCTTTCTATTTGTATGTAAAACGACGAAGAACCGGAAGAACACATCATTTTATTTATTAAAATATTAGTTTAGTTCATTCATGCAAGCAAGCTATTCGAGAACATTATAAATCCGAACGGCTTTTTCTGTGTTCAATGATTTCTCATACAGAAATCATCTTATGGAAGAACTGCAATGTACACTATCTCTGTTCAAAACACCAAATTGTGAAAGGGAGGAACAATCGAATATTCTAATTTTAACTAAGCTTCTGTTTTTTTCTTTTTCTTTTTGAGTTCAAATTAGGTTAAGTTGTAACATACAACGTGATAAGCGTTTCAGTTATTTTAATTTTAACTCAATTAGTTGACTCGTTTATTTCGCCAATCGCTACACAGATCGGGTAGCTTAGCTAGACATGCACTTTCAATCAACTCATTTCATATTCTTATACATAGCACATTCGATCTTTTGTTATAATACTCAAACTAATAAACAAATTATCACTTACCTTCTTCGTTCATTCATTCATGACATCACCACCACTTTAATGATACGAAACTGTGAATTTTGACATTTGGAATGTAGAGACAACCGGAATCGAACACAAACTTATCCTCCTTTGTTTAGAGAGTGGAGATTTCCTCCCACAAAATAACAAAAAGAAAAAGAAAACTGATATAATATACACAGTAGGTATTTATAAGATGTGTAGTCCCAAATTACTAACAAATGAAACAAAATACAACTAACAAATTAGTATTAGACGAGTAACAAGAATAAATAATACGAACAAGCATTAATTTGTAATGAAAAGCTATGATATAAATTATATCTATTACTTACAATAAATAATAACAACAACACAAATGAGATTAGCTTTAAGTAACTCAGTACATACAATATGATATGTGTATAATAAGTATTTAGTTGTTTAATTAGAAAACATGAGGTGCTTAAATATTATTACTATACAAAAAGCCATGTAAATAGTGCTGCCCGATAAAAGTAACAAACAAGCAAAAAAATGAAACAAATTATTTTTCGTACGACGAAAGTAATTTAATTAGACACAAACTAGCGTATAATGTAAACATATTAAACAATGTATTGTGTAATCAATAATCCAATCTAACCGAACAGAACAGAACAGAACCGAACCGAACGAATCACATGTTAATTATAAGTTTACAAAGTTAATAATTGGTGGTTCATTTGCAATGTGCACCAAACAAAGTAACAAAATGAATAAGACTAATATTGATTTATATACATACGAATAATATTCATCATTAATTTATAATCATTAATTTATATGTTGTAATGATATGTTTTAATATCATTTAATTTGATTGTAAGAACTCTCATTATTATTATTGATTACAATTAAATTACAGTAAATGACTGTGTATAAAATACTATAACCGTATTTCTAGAAGCGTTTCAAAGTTAGTTAGCGCGAGATCGTAAATGCAAAGATGCAAATCGAAATCATAACATTATATACCACACAAAACATACATATTATTATATACATATATATAAATATAGATAGAATATTTATTGTAAAAATTTCATGTATGCTTTTTAAATTAATATACAGATATATATTAAGTTCTTTGTTGGTTGTCGTTATTCTTGTCATCTGCCTCCGAGTCCGAATGGTTCGCCTCAAGACTGCAGCAGAGAAGCAGTTAGAGGTTAGGTTAAATTGGCCCCGGGGCAAAATTATAACAGGGACCCAGCCTAAAGTAAACTACAAAGCATTTGGGAAATAATACCAAATCATCACTTAATTTTTTTTCTAATTTTCACGTTGTCAATTTACGAACGCAGCCCCAGGGTGCGCCGGACATCATATCATGGGCGCCGGGAGAAATTTTTCAAGGGGGTGCATGGTGCATCTCAAACCAAAAATGCATGTTTATATATTAATATGCATTGTCATAATTTTTGAGACCCAATAGGAATTTTTATGGTTTTCTTACAAAAACCACCATCGCGCGACGCATGCTCAAGAGTCTCAATTGGTCCAAGTTCGCAAAACACTGGCCAAAAAGAAATTCTGTCAAAATTATAGTGGCGTTTTATTCGTTATTAATTATAATAGTAACCATTCGCATATACAGGGTGTCCCATTCTCATGAAATAATTCGATTTCGTTGAAACGCTTCGAAATAGACGAAAAGTGAAAAAACCATGTTCCCTTAATTTTTGAGCTGCATCTCGTAAAAATATACAAAATTCCAGTATACAGGGTGTCCCATAAGAGCGTTACAGACATCAACTTTGTTTTTTTTTAAATAGCACCCCGTAACTTTCTCTGCATTTTTGACCATTGCGGACCAATAGAAAGAAAGCCCGATTCCTCCTCTAAAAGTATGAAAAATTGCAACTTGCTATCTTGTACAGTCTCTGAGTAATGAACTTTTAAAATATCCCTTGCAAGTGACACTTCTGGAATAAAAGTTAAGATGGCGGCCTAACGGTTAGAGCAAAGGATCGACTATGGGGTATCAAACGATTCGAAATTTTATGCAGAATTCAAAAATGCAGAGAAAGTTAGGTGGTTTAAAAAACAAAGTTGATGTGAGTAGGTAGCACTTTTATAGGACACCCTGTGTACTGGAAACAAGATGCAGCTCGAAAAATTAATGGCACATGGTATTTTCATTTTTCGTCTATTTCTAAGCGTCTAGACGAAATAGAACTATTTCGTGAGAATGGGGTACCCTGTATATTAATAAAAATAGTCCTCGATTTCAACAATTACTTTTATTTTCAACTTTAACTTATTTTTTTATAGTTCAACAATAATCTGCAAAATTTTTATGTTTCATAAGATCATATATACATATAATATTTATTTTATTTAATAACTCATTGTAACTTCGATCATATAAAATATTTGTAGAACAATTTGCGGTAGAACATCAAAAATCTAACCAACAACAATATTTTAATATTTATAAGATTTAATACCAGGCATAACGCACGAAACGTGAGACATATCTTCGTTTCAAACCATAATAAAATAGATAAAATATAGAAAAATAAAAAAAAAAAACAATTAACTTTTGACGTTTTCCATGGCAATCCCAAATTTGGCGATCATCTTAACGCAGAAATGCATCATTGCTAACAATATGAAATCAAGGACGTACGCAGGGGGGAGTTTGTGTATTTGAAGACCCCCCAAAATGTCCTCGCAATAAGACGATGTTAAATTTCCCGGCTTAGAATTTAAAAAAAATTGCAATCCCTCCTCCCCTCGTTCAAAAATTGAACACACCCAGAAAAATTCCTGCGTACGCCCCTGCCTACATGAAAGGTCAAAATATTTTTGTTTCGAAAACGCCATATAATCTTATTTAAATAACTAAATCGAAAGAAAAATGCAGAAACTGAACGTTTTAACAAAACTTTACTTAATGAACGATTAAACAATTGATCTTGAAGTGCATGGTTTGGACATGTGGTGGATATATTATTGATAACGTCTACAATAATAACCCAATTCCTTGCACATCTGACAGTAAGATTGGGGATGAACCTTACTTTGATCAGAAACATCTAATCCGTCAGGTTTCTCCAATGGTCGCTGCTTATGCGGAAAGACGTTGATATGACACTTTATACATTCTTGACCTTTATTGGCCCAGGAATTGCCGGACATCCACTTTCTTTTGCAACGAGGG
>JARJEB010011604.1:0-5000 GCA_030264535.1 Liometoxenus newtonarum | reverse complement strand
GATGTATTGTTCTGATAGTGAATGTCCTTGCCCAGATCCAGATAGACATTCAAAATGTTGACATTATTATGATTATAAGTAATTAATATATTTTGCATGAGGTATAACTATAAGTAAACTTGGGGATTAAAATGAATATTTCATCATTTTAAATTATATGATTGCAGCTTACAGTTTTCTTCAAGTTTATTTTAATTTTCTGTTTTCAACAGCGGGGTCTTTGTTTATACACCTATAGTCGGGTAAAATAATGATAGAGGTCGCTAGAGGTCTCCCTGGTGAATGTAAAATATTTTTTACATTCCCTGTGATCCTGTAAAGTCCACAAAAATTAGATGTCATTTAGTGTTTTGTCTTGTTCTAATTTAACGAATTTGTTTCAACAAAGAGAAGATATTACACACTAATTTTTCCAAACCATCTTGTGAAAATGAATTAATTGTTCTGAAAACTTAACTATCGTTAATATATTCTAGAAATTAACAAAAAGGGAATAACAAATCGGAATGTCAGTCGGAGAATTGAAGAAGCTAATCGGGCAACGCCGTCCCGTCATCTAATTTCCTTGAAAAATTTGTTAAAAGGGCAGGTAAAGAGGCGCATCTTTTCACCTTATTCTCTTATTCATCTTAAAAAAGAACATATCGCCCGCATTAAAGCATTAAAAACCCATTCGTTTCCTTCTTCTCTTCATATTTTACATTTCAAAAGTTTCGTTCAGTTTCGTTCTATATGCTAGTTTTGTTTTCATTTCGTTGCTCGCCTGCCCATGCGGTCGGTGTAGGGTGAAAAATCGCTCTCGATTTGTAACAATCACTAAAAACGCTAAACGTTTTTACGTTTTAAGGATCGTCTACAGAAAATGCGGTCAAATGCGAGCGCCAACTTAAAAATCAAGCTGCGTGATGTGTGTGGCATGAAGGAAACTAATACTGCATCTAAACGAAGATTTAAAAAAGAAAATTGAATTTTTAACACTCAGGTCCATATACCTTGATTAAGAAGAAAGAAAAATGTTCTTTTTAGAACCATGAATTTGATGGTAGGTAGGAATTAACATTATACTGAAATTGATTTTGAATAAGGATAACAATATATTATTGGGTTGGTTGTGCTGGCATCGTGCAGCCTGAACGTGAATCAAATGCAAAAGACCATCACACCACTGAACAGACAAGGAAGAATTGTAAACGGTAAAAACGATAATTTATGAGCGGTTTATTCCAAAAGTGTTACAATTTACAAATTGCTAGTGATCAGTCAATGTTTTGTTTTGTGGTCGCATTCAATGCTTGTGCTTAACTCGAACTTGGACGCAACTTGCTGCTCTTGTTTGCTGCTTACAAATAACAAACAAATATATGGAAACAAAAATACAATTGACTCAAAAAAGCATCAACGTCAAAGGCTTTATGCATAAAAGAAGTAACAGGCAAAACGGCAAAAGCAATAAGTATACAAACTACGCTGAGACTACGCTGTGACATGAGACAAACAAAGAGTTTTGCACTTTTTGTTTTCGCACTTGAATCCAAACGACAGCTTTCTGAAAAATAGAAATTTTGCAAAATTAAAAACTGTAATGTTATTCCTGATTATAGTTAGAGCTGCTTGAAGTATAAGTTTTGAGTAGAGATGAGCAATGGAAAGTTTCCAATTTGGACATTAGGACATTTGGGACATTTATGTGGACACGACATTTTCATTAATGTCCATAAATGTCCGGTGGTGGAGGAAACGCAGATTAGTGACCAAAATCAGGCATAAAAGCCCAAGGTCACAAATTAACCTTAAAAATATAACATTGTGAGAGAGTTTGTGAGTTGTATCAAGATTCAAACGTTTTACAATTTGGAATTTACATAGGTAAGAAAATGTGTCCGAAAATGTCATTTGTTTAAAAAAATACTTTTTAGAAGAAATATGCAAAAATAAATGTCCGGACATTAATCATTTCTAGTTTTGAGACACACGCAGTGCAGTGCTCGTGCTCGTGCTGATTGACTGCAACTCATTTTTTACTCTATCACGAAACGAACCAGCCACGAAGGACATTTCTAATTTTTAGTTTTTTTTTAATTTTTACTTTAATAAGTTGACTCATATCTACTAGGTGTTCTGGTTGAAGACAACATTGTATATAGCCAGTGAGAAAAACACAAATTAATTGATAGGAATTTGATAGAAACGTATCCGTCGCTACGCTAATTTCGCATCTAACTTCAAGTAGGTACTTTACACTTTATAATATAAGTAGGTACGCATCCTTCCAATGTTGTTGCTAAAGTTTTGTTAGTGTAATCTTACCAACGTATTTATATAAGCATTTAAAAATAAAGTAAATTTAGCACTTTGAGTTGAAATCCGAAGAAAGGGAAAATACACTTGAACTTTTGCGGTCAAATGATTGTTTCTACGTATTGAGACTTCTCGAAAGTCGCCCAATAAAGCTCACTTATTATTAACTCAGAACATCAACTTAGTGTGCCGTTTTGTAATATATTGTATTGTGTGTGGTGCAGTTATTTCTTCGTTTGGCATCGTTGGCAATGCAGGCGTTGGAATGACCACTTTCAAGTTGTTTCCATCTTTTGTTAAGTACAAACAAATCCTGAGCATATATGACTGACGACGATTCTCAATCGTTTCGAAACACTCTGTATCTGCCTGTACCCTTTATAATTTGAAATGAGCAAGTTAACACCACGAAGAAGAAGAAGGCAAGTGCAAGTAAGTGCAAGTTACATGAACATTTTCAGTTTCCGTTCGGTCGTAAATTTGATTCCTAATCATACTTTTAGACATACTTTTAGTACTTACGTAAAAATGTATGACTTAAAACATTAACGCAAATGCCAACACATACCTACATGTTTCTATTTATTTCTGAAGTACGAAGTAAAGTTTTTAAATATGGGATCTGTGGGTGGGGATGTTTCTTATTTTCTTAAACATTAAATAACGATGGCACCATTGTTCTTTTCTCTTACTATATTTTTGCTCTACGATTTCGTATTGCTTTGTAATTTTTGCTAGCTTTCCCCAAGTTTTATATATACTTACTTACTTATTTCACCTTTTCAATGCTCATTTCTACAAAAGTACTATATACAAACCTAGAACGCTACAACAAATGTAATGTATTTCCAACGGACTCATAAGCAATGAAAGTTAGTACAGAGAATTGTGCGCAGGATTAGGCGCAAAGGAAAAAAAAAGAAGAAAAAGTAAAAATAAGCATTTAAATTGAAAATGTTTAATGGTATTTCTAAGAATGCTTATTCCTATTTAGTTAATAGTAATTGTAAATTGTAATGGAAACGGTAATGAATTACATAACGAATATAAATCATATTTACTACTTCAACTATCGTTCATTACTTATTCGCATTTCGTTACTGTTGATGCTTTTAGCGCTGTTTGCCATTTGCCATTTTGCATTTTGCGTTATTTTCTTCATTTATTTCATCATTAGTCATAAAATAAGATATTTTTATTCTTTGTATTTAACGTAATGACGAAACTAATTAAAAAAGAACTTAATTAATTTTATATTATTCATGTTTTGATAGTTTTTCCCAGTCTAGTAGGTATAATTTTGTCCAAATTGAGTGTGTTCAATCAATATTTTGAGTATTTACCTATTTATCTTTTTACGGATTATAGGTATCAAGAGTTAGAACATTTTCATTAAAAAAATTTGTAGATAAATTGAATTATTTTTGGACCGCACATATAAAAGCCAACATTTAGAAAAGTCTCATAGCAAATCACGGATTAGTGTCACACTGTCCGTACAACAAAGACTGACTTTTTAAATCCGCTTCATTATCCTGCATCCAAATCCTTTTGCTTTTTGCAACGGTACTAAGTTACATCGTGCGCATATCATTTTGGTAAGTATATAGGTAAATTTGAAAGGAAAACATCTAAACAAACATAAATATTAATGTATGCAAAAAGCTAGCTATACTCTTACAATTTTTTGAAGAGAAAATTGTTTTGCAAAACGAAAAACAGATTATAGCTTAATTCCATTTTGCAAATATAAGATTTTCGGATTTAAGATTAACTTTTTCGAAGATATAGTCACAACTCGTCAAAATACTCACTCTGCCTTGAGATATTTACTTCCAGGTAAATTCAAGTCTGAACGTCTAAAGTGTTGAATAGAATTGTTGCCAACGCCTTCCTCTCCTTCAAATGTTGCTTATCTTGTTTTCTCAGCTAAATCTTAAGATTCTTCAAGTTGAACAAATGTTTAAGTACCTTGAAATCGAGAAGGGTGAAAACATTTTAATCCCTTTAGTTTAGGAAAAAATATTAAACGTATTATATTTTAATAGATAAATATTGCAAAATGAAAAAAAGGAAACATGAAGAAAATGAAAAATCAAATAAAACAATATTTTTTTTATGTTTTTCTTTAAATATATGAGGCTACATGAACTTTTGAGTTTTTTGAGATACTATATATATATATAGGTAGGTATATATACTTATGTTAAAGTTTATTTAGTTTGAGCTCGTCGAGTTCATTAAAAAATTAAATCGGTGTGACGTTGAAAAAATCACGTCGCATTATTTTTCATTTAATACTTTTTATTCCTTTTGCTTTTTATTGTTTTTGTTCCCCCATCACCATTACGATCAACAAATCTTATTTTAAAAATTAACTTAAACGCTCACATCCGTCAAGAATACTTTCTTTTTTTTGATGAAAAACATTTGTAATTTTCGTAAAAAAATATTTTAAGATTTGAAAAGTGCGCAATTGCACGATGCCATCAGACGACATCGTAGCGGCAATTGGCAGCTGATGATGATGAAACATCTACGATTTAAACAGTTTTCTTGATTATTCTCTTGGCATCGTGTCAAAATTCTGCGTGTGGTAAAACGAACAACAATGAATGAACAAAAATAAGAAAGAACAACAATGTAAAGTAGGACGGACTATATAAGCGCAGTAAAGTAAAGTATAAAGAACCTATATATAC
>JARJEB010011595.1:0-11805 GCA_030264535.1 Liometoxenus newtonarum | reverse complement strand
TCTACAATTTCTTCTGTTGTGTAAATGATTGATGAACAATATGTGAACAATCAATTCAAATAAGACAAGTATAACAAAACTGACAACTGACAGTAACGGGATGATCATAAAAATTACTTTGATCGTGCATCGCCACGGCCATGAGTATAAGTTTGACTCGTTTATTTTAGTTGCCAACATTGCGTACTCAACATGCTATGGTCGATGGTAAAATAAACGCCCTGTATTAGTATATAGGTACCTCAAAGGATGCGATCTACTGATGGATCTTCAGCTTTAAATACAAAATGACAATATCGTTTATATGTCTCGGTCAAGAGCGACGAACAACTTTTGAAATTTAAAATCAAAATTGAAGAGCTCTTTTTGTCTATATTTTCGTATACGTTCACATAATCATAAAGTACCAGTTGGTATTTAATCATTACATAACTCTCTGGAATATACTCGTAGTACGATTATTTGTCTGTAGCCTGATGCGCAATTTCTCGTCGCTCTCTTCAAGTAACAAGTACTTTATTCGTTCATTATATAAATAGCCTATATTCCTATTACAGAAATAACACAATCATCATTATTATCTTAAAAATAAAAATAAATTCGCTTTTAATGGAGTTGTAAAATCAAAGACAACTGCGGAACTGCGATATTTTACTTACTGAACTAAAAAATGTTCACATCAAAAGATCAAATCAAGTATCATTCAAACATTAAAAAATAATATATTATTAAATCCATGAAATTATATGTCAGTCTCGTCCTCTTAGATTAATAAACGTAGTTCTCCTACTTACCACCTGAACGCCACAAACTGTAAAGACTAAACAAAACAAATGGTCCAGCGCTGCGGGCATCTCGATCTCGTCACATAGAACTTCATTACTCTTTTTTGTGCCGAAGTGTCAAGTAGTATTTTGTATAAGTGTTTAAGATTTTGTGTTTCCGCACTTCAAAATGGGAAAAAATTCAGATTAAAGGAGAATCCTAAAGAATAGATACGGAAACCTCAAGACGAGCTTGAACAATCAAAATATATTTATTTCGTTACAATGAGCAGCCAGTAGGGTGCAAATGAAATTTAAATATCATACGAGTTCGCACCGCACAACTTTCCGACCATATTCACTAAGCAAAATATATAGAGACTCTGACAAAAGTCCACAATTTCTTGATATTCATCAGTAGTTCACTTCGCTGACTTTCGGCATATAACATTTGTCATCAGCACACGAGCTGTTCCCGAGCTTTCGGATTGTTGAAATGATAGCACGTATCTAAGAAACCATTAGACTATTAGACTATTTTCCCAATATGGTGGCGATGCACGAATATGTTGCATGAATTTGTAGACCAAGAAGAAATGTTATTGGCATATCTTGTTGAAAAATGAAACTACTTTTTGAGATTATATGAATATATATCTGCCAGTGTAGTTCAGTTTTACGCCAGGATCAAGTTAGATAGACAGCTGTCCATATAACTACCTTTCTTGTTTTGCCCGCAATTTTGTTCAGTGACACACCAACACACATAGCGCACCACACACAGGCACACTTCAAAAACCACTTATTCTGAGTCTTGGGACCTGGATTTGTGGAGATATGTCAAAATCTCTACCAGTCAGTTATTGACCAAAACCATGACTTTCCTTGCGATACCTTCGGTATGGCCGGTACTCACATAAGCTTTTTACACTTGTAATCAAATCTCTAACTCATGTGACTGGATTATTTCTGATTAAATTAGCCAGTGTTCCATTGAAAATGCATCAAGTAAGGTAACATATTCGTTATTCAACTTTTCCAAAGTATGACTAGTAATTTTGGTGAATAAACGGCTCTCCGCTGAGCAAAAAGTGATTGGTTTGCCCAATTGTCTTAAATCTTCCTTTTTATTTTCCCAAAAGGGTGGCGATGCACGAATATGTTGCATGAATTTGTAGCCCTGATGGTCCACTATAAAGATTTTCAATTTTGGATGCATCAATTGCTTCTCTAGCTTGTGGAGCTTTACTTTAACATATAATTGGAATATTTGATATGCATGCCTTTTCCAGCTTCTTTTTATCTTTTTGTCCATAGATAACAATCTCGTGGAATTGCAACATCTTCGGTCATACCGTCTAGTCTCAGATTCCACTCTATCACTGCATGATATATTTATGGCAAACTGATTTAAATCCTGTGAAAGCAAAATTCTTCCAAATCAGGAATCAAATGCCATTCAATGGTTGCTTATCCTACCCAGGTGAAATAATTTGTACTTGATCTTACAATGCTCTATGCCCTTCATCAATCGCTTGATCTCTTCATTTTATTGGAATTTTATTGGAATTTCACTGGCTTCAGCACAATGTGTCTACAAAAAATTGCACAGCTTGAAAAATTATTCTTTGTCCAATTGTCTCGGACATGTAGTGAGTTGAATGCATCATGTGCATGTGCGGCTTTTCACTTCAATTATATTATCATCATTTTGTTGAATTTCTTAGCCAATACTTATTGAATCATAAAGGGTATGCATGCTTGGTGATACAATTCTCTCTTCCAATGGGGACAAATGATTTAAACATTCCGGAATACTTGGAAATTCATTGGTTTGGAGTTTCCAAGTATTCCAAGTACATAATTTCGGAATATCACCTATGTTGGCATTCATGTTGTAAGTTTTATAAATAAATGTTAAATCGAAATTGTGAAATTGTCTCACAAATGCCGCTGGACATTTGGTTTGCAACAGTTCCAAGTCGAATGCATCTACTGAGTGTTTAAAAAACAAAGCTCAGCGACAACAACAAGTTACGTCAGGCGGCATCTGTCTTTTTACATTATTGAATGTCAAAAATAAATCTTGATGATTTCTAAACAAATTTTGCAACATGCCGCTCTAAATCTTAAATTTCATTTGCTCTCATGTGCTCCATCTTCTTCTTATCTTTTGCTTATCCTTTCCACATCCCAATTTGCATAAGTTGCTTATTCTGTACATTTCCTTGTAACACAATCATCTGCCATGATTTCCATGAACTTCTTACTCTCTTCCAGTCTCTCAGGTCGGACTTTCTGTTTTTTCCTCCTCATAACAGTGGCGTAACCAGAATTAATTCTTGGGGGGTGCAGTCGTAGGAAATAAATTATAAATTATACAGCCAGCAGGAAGTAAATAATCAGTTAATTATACTTATAAAACAAATCATAAATCAAATACTAGGTTATTTCTGAATAACCTATATATAAAAAAATTGGAAATTCTGGGGGGTGCAATTGCACCCCCCCTGGGTACGCTAGCGCGTCGTAATACTACAAAATTGTCAATTATAATGTTGTTTTCCATTTTTAACACAAAAAAAGTAATGTATGAAATATTTACAACAACTGAAGTCTATGAAAATATAAATTATAGTGTTGAAAGGCCAATGCGGTTAGCATACATTTGTATAGAATGCATATTAATAAAAATGTAGAATAATAATAATAAAAATCGGTGCGTTAAATTCGCACCGCACAACTTTCCGTAGTAAAAGTAAATTTGATCGGAAAGTGGAAATTTCTGTATTTGATCTACCAGTTCCTTATGCCGATCAATTAGCATGACCTCATCTTGATATCACTCAATTCCTGTGCAATTTCCACGTTCGGAAAAAAAATACGTGTACCATCAACGAGTTCCATGAAATCGAAGTGTTTTTGGTCGGAAAGTTGTGCGTTGGGAATTTAATACACCGATTTATTTTACCCATTCATATTTATCAATGGTTTCCTCACTATACAGTCTATGTTCAAAATTTGCTCGTATTTTTGCTGCGTTGAGTGCGTTCTTTCGCAAACTTAGTCTCTTGTTTGTTTAGCTTAGGAGGATTCTCCAGAGTGTTTTAGCACTTGATATTATGATAAATTATAAAGAATAAGAACACTAAAAATACTACTCTAATATAGCACTTTTATATAGAACATTGTAAGAAACGATGAGAAAATAAGCAGTAATAGAAGTAAATAAATTCGTAAGCTGTGCAAGTGAGCAAAATTAAAAGACACAAGCAACAGTTCATCAGTAACAAGAAAAATAAGTGAACAAGTAATTATTTTTCGTCTTATAATCAGGCAATGTACGTAACGCCATGCGAACGAAACTTAAATGCGCATTAAAATTTTCGTATTATAATTATTATAATTATTTCTCGTAGTCATAGGTGTGATGTGAGCATCTTTCCGTTACACGCACTATACTGACATAGCTACTTTGGTATCAGAATAACACATATTTTAGATAAATTTCAACTTAACACTTGACTCTTTGCCCTTACAATTAAACATGTCTTAAAGTTGAAGGAAAGTCATGATTCTTCCTTATCTTATTATGTTCTACAAGAAGAATGTCTAATTACGCAAATGTTACTTCCGACTACTGAGTTAATCTGTCAGAAAATAACATATAGTATAGTATAGTATAGTATAGTTAGCATTACAGTGCAAATGAATATTATGCCAAGATCTCAAAGAGATAATACGTTCTTTGAACTGCTGTCCAAATATTGTTGAACACCGATCGAAAATCGACTTTTTCCGAGAAGTGATCGAGAACGTTACTTTTCCAGGCAAAGTTATCAGTAATGAAACTCTTTCTCTGATTAGGACCACATATTATAGTTAGTCATAGCTATCACACGTCATTGTCATTGAGCGAGTACGTGAACTTGAAGAGGAATTCGAAATTGTAGATCATTTCAAGCTGAACGCAGAAACTGTATGCCAGTTTCTACCGGCATAAAAAACAATTAGACAAGCTAATAGTATATTATTATATGAGCGATTATGATAGCCATTACTCACGAAGATGATGTTTGAGCCCACGAGCCGATAGGCGAGTGGCTCAAATTCATCTTCGTGAGTAATGGCCATAATCCCGAATATAATACTATGCTTTTTCTACAGCTTGCACTATTTTTAACACAAAATACAAATTGGGATTTCTCAACGAAATTGGCAAGTGAACTAATAGGGCCGGCGATCACATACAGTTTTGAAAGTATTTATCGGGTTGCTATGGTTGCTTCGAGATTTTAGATCATATAGATCAAATCGATCGGTCACTTCAAATTCGTTAAATCTTGTTGAACTTTGATACGCGCCCCAGGAAACACGAATACAGCCGAGAGCAAGAAGAATCGATAGGTTGCCTATAGTTGGTATCGGCAGCAGCTAATTTCGTTACAAGATACGAGTATATATCGGAGTGACCCATAGATGTGTGTTATCCATCTTCTGCATGCGTTCCGTTGGGGGTATGTGTTCGATTGTCTTAAGGAGTTGGGCCAAGTTTGATAACGATAGGTTGTTCAACATCAATGGCGGTAGCTCTACTTTTGGTTTTAAATCCAGGAAGAAGGAGAGGTCGTCTCGGAATGTCAATTTAATTATTGGAATATGTTCCATCCGGTGTTCGTAGCTGGCATCCGGCTGGCAATTCGATGTAGTATGTCCCTTTAATCGTTAGTACTTGGGTTTGTGTAGAACAAGTTGTCACGATCTTCACATAATTTGAGGAGATGACGAAGTATTGGCCGGAGATAATTCTTTCGGTTACAGCTTTCTTAATTACGATATTGGTCAATTGGCAGTTCGCGTCAGCGTTTGATGTTAGGATCTGCGATATACAGTCAGGTGTTCGAAATCCTTGTTTAATCGAAAGTTCTTCACAGGAGTAAAGTGGGCCAATTTTTGTACATGCATGGTCCATATATTGATAATTGTCAGAATTTATTGCCAAAAAGGGTTTGCTTGATATGATTGTGTACTTTTGCATGTTTGGGATTGGAAATAGGTGATACAACTTAAAGGTTTCCGATTGGTGCAAGGGAAAGTTGATTATGAAGACCACTGTACTATTTGAATAATAGGCTCGACAGTAGCAATATTGTAATACCTATTGGCGTTTTCGTAGTCGAATGGTCGTTGCTCTTTTTGGTTGGTGTTCTCCATTGTAGTTATGGTATTAAGTTCACTGTTAAGTACATTAATTTTTGCGATTAATTCACTCCTATTATACTGACCAATCACAATACTCGATTTTGAGGGTGACATCCAATCAACTGACGATTATACTGATGAAAATGCTAGTAGATATAGATATAAATGACATCCAATCAACTGACGATTATACTGATGAAAATGCTAATAGATATATATGTATATAAATAACATCCAATCAACTGACGATTATACTGATGAAAATCCTAGTTGCCGCTAGGTGGCGGGTGCGATAGGAACTGATAAAAAGTAGTCGTGCATTAATCTCCCTAAATTACACTCGAGGTTTATTTTTTATCATGATAAACTGATTGTCAATCATTCGTGTATCGTTTCCATTAGGCAAAAATTTTCGAAGCAACTGCATTAGAAAAAACCGCGAGAGCGCAGCTCAAATTTTTTCCATGGCAACGATACACTCATGTGACAATCAGTTTAACCGATAAAAAAATTAACATCTTGTGCATACATATCCATATCTTAAATATCCTTAATATCCTTTTAATATCTCATTTATATCCTTAATATCCATTTAATATCCTTAATATCCCTATAGCCATATCCTTTTAACGTCCTTAATATCCCAGTAATATCGCTTTAAAATCTTTAATATCCTTTCAATATCCTGTTACTATCCCTTTCATATCTTTAATATTCCTTTAATATCCCGTTAATATCCTTAATATCCCAAATAACCTTCAATATCCCATTAATATCCTTTCATGTATACAGTAAATGGACATATCCTAAATATCGCATTAATATCCTTAATATAACTTTAATATCTCATTTATATCATTAATATCCATTTAATATCCCTATAATCATATCCTTTTAATACCCCTAATATCCCAGTAATATCTCTTTAATATCCTGTTAATATCCCTGTAATATCCTTAATATTGCCATAATATCACTAATATCCCGTTAATATCCTTAATATCCCAATTTTTACCTCGAATAACCACGTGTGCAGTAAATATCCCAACGCGGTACGCCCCTCGTAAATTTGTTTAAAAAAAAACAAATTCGCTTTAAATAAACGCTCATGTAACTTTTACTTTTAATTTAAAATAAATAAAAATAAAAACAGACAAACAACAAGTGTAAATTCAATTACATTAGTAAGTATTACGAAAGAAATATACTTAAAAAAAAGTTCCGATGAGAATATTCTTTTTTTAGTAAAAAAAATAAAGAATAATTCTTCAGGCTCAATGCAAGAAGAATTAAAGAGAATATTTTATAATAGTTTCTTTCTTAATTTCTTTGTCCTCTTTCTCGTGCCAATCATTATATTCATAAAGTTGCATGTTAATATACAAAAAGTAAAAAATGAAGAAATAAAGTCACAAATCATTAGACGAGACTATTCGAAGTTCGAACATGGTGTTAACCACTGTTAACAAGTTAATTTTTGAATGTTTTAAATGTTTTCACGAAGTTTTAACATTCCATACTTATTTATTTTCGAATTCCCAGGACAAGAATGAATTTATTCATGTAGGTATATTAAGAGGAACATGGTAATAAAATGTTTAGAAGATTAGATTAGATTAGATTAGATTTAGTAAGATTAGTAGTCTATTAAATATTTCTGCATTAGCGACGTCTAGGGAAATTAGCATGAACTAATTCTATAGCCTTAACTCTTTAAGTACTTTGTGTTATCACAAGTTTTGTCATAAGTTCGAAATAAGTTTCGAACAACGTTTTGTCATATTTGCTCATTTTGAGCTGACTCAGTAGTGTGTTCGGCGTTGCCAAGCCTAAAAGTGACCTAGCTAAAACCATATGATTAGTTCATGGAATTCTCCCTAGGGGACTTTCCTCGACAATACCAATAATCGTTCGATTGGCGAGATATAACTTAATTATTAATATTATTTATTCATTCGTCATATTTAAAGACGCGCATATAGTCAAATATAAATAAGAGAGTCACGTGTCATCTATCTTTGTAATACATAATGTAAACTTCAAACAATTGACGCTATAAACAAATAACAAATTGTATCCGATTCGAAGGACCAAATATTCTTGTCTGAACAGCCATTTAGACAACATACTAGCAAACTTTCTGCATGTGACTTAAAAAATACCGATCCAGGCATCACTCTCCCGCATTACATCATCAGGTTCCAGGAAGGTCTCTAGGAAGGATCTAGATCTAGAGAAACAACATAATTAAGCATCGTGCACTGGTCGGAGAGATGATTGCTTCAATAACCACGGCACTCATCGATGTTATTTCATATTATTTGTCAAATAATGCCATCAATTCATATTTCTGTCATAAACTTACTCGCGTTCTTATATAAAACAGGGGTGGGTAACCTTTTTTTGAATAGCGGGACACTTTTAAAGAAAAATTTTTCCGCAGGCCGGAAAAATTCTATTCTATTCTATGAATTTAATTAAAGTTCAATTAACAAAAAAGCTCACGTTTATGGTGATACGTCAATTGGACGCGGTCAATTGGACGAGCGACAATTGGACGCCGTCAATTGGACGAGTACGACAATTGGACGCGTACGACAAACAGCCACGTACGCTAAAACCAAAGTACGTTTTGTGTTCTGGCACTACCCTTCTGCTAACCCCAATAGGGTCTTAACCTCCTTATCTCCTTACCACGCTTCGCTCATCCAATTGTCGTCTCGTCCAATTGTCGCGCGTCCAATTGACGCGATACCCATTAGCGTTATTGCGTTATAGCTACTCGGGGCACATATATAGAATCCAGTATCAAAACTAAGGGAGATAGCGGCTCCTCAAAAACTCTCAACACGGAGCTGCCAAAGGGCGATGAGCCTAAGGTAACTCAAAGCGCCTCCAACGAGGAAGTATTGCTGGCAAGCAGTGACGATGAACGCAGTGTTCACCTTAAGGGTCCAACCACTGACCCAAAGGTGAAGCTATACGGCGCCGTCAAGAAGAGGATGAAGTTCCTTATCAAGGGCGGCATGACGCCGGAGGAGGCTAGAATAAAGGCTCAAGTGCATTTGAACCAGCCCTCTCCCCAAAGGGTATGCTCCGAAAGGCCTCGGTCGGATGGCAGCACGCCGGAAACGTCAACGAGGGTCAACAGCCCAAGCCCAAGCCAAGCCCAAGCCCATTGGCAAGACCGGCACCTCTGGCATAGCCAGATCCTACAGCCAGGCTGTCTCGGCAGTTAAAGTAGGAATCATCCTCGAGGGCTTCCCGGAGAACCTCATGTCCGCGGAGCAGATTGCTACCGTCAGTGAGGCCATCCTGGACAAAGTCATTGAGAATGGAAAGACAGGCACCGTCAAGCCTAAATTCGCTGCTGTACACCAAAGACCTGGTTGGCTGGCTCTGTCGTGCACAGGCCAAGCCACGGCGGACTGGGCGAAGGCGGCGAAGGAGGGCTTGAAGCTTTGGGTGCAGGCTCGGCTCCGGGTGGTTGGAGAGGCAGAAATGCCTCACCCGACTGTCTTGGTCAGCTACCTTCCAAACAGCCTAGAATACAGCAGCGAGAAAATACTCTCGCTGTTTGAGGCTCAGAATGACCTCAACGCCTCCGGCTGGAGGATACTTAGGAGGAATCCTGCTGGACCCAAGCTGGAGGTGGCTCTGTCGGTGGTCGCCGCATCAGCAGCCGCACTGGAGCGGAGTGGAAACCTGGCCAACTACGGGTTTGGCCAGGTGGAACTTCGCCCCAGAGGTAAAAGGGACACAAGGGAGAAGATGACACAAGAGTCTCAACCCGGTCCCTGCACCTCGTCGGCACCCTCAGACAAGCAGGCCAGGTCTGTACTCCTGAGGGAACCGACTACCAAGGATGGAACACCATCCTCGGTGAAGCCGGCGACTGGGGTAACAACCCAAACGGGCGACGACCAGAGGGCCAATAGCCCAATGGTCAAAACCAGGGAGGGGAGGAAACCCTAATGCCAGGTATCCGCTGAGTGCAGCTGAATCTCCACCACTGCAAGCCGTGGAGGTTCAGGCATGGAAATCTGGGGGTAGGATTCCTACAGGAGCCCTGGATTAACAATGGTCAGGTAAGAGGTGTACCAACGGACCGTTACAACCTTATATACAGGGCTGAATGCATTAAACCCAGAGCAGTACTAATGTTTAGTAAAAATATTAATGCTATACCCATTCCTGAATTCACCAGAGGAGACCTAGCGGTGGCGCTAGGAGAGGCAAAAGGCAGATTGCAGTGCCCTCTGTCTACCTCCGAGGCGAACTGGATAACCCACCTACAGAAGAGGTACGCCGCCTCACTGAATGGTGGAAAAGAGGAAACAAACATGTACTCATGGGCTGCGATGCCAACGTACACATCGTGGTGTAGGGCAACACATACACCAATAAGAGAGGCAAGGAGCTCTTAGAATTCATTATCTCTGACGATCTGGTAGTTACTAACACAGCTAATGACCCTACTTTTGTGAATGCAATCAGACAGAAAGTGTTAGACATTGCTGATGCATTCACTGATGCATTCACAGCGAATGTAGTTAAAAACTGGAGGGTGAGTAAAGAACCCTCTATGTCGGACCATCAGCAAATTGATTTCAACATAGAATCTAATAGTTTTAGTGTACTGGAGTGTAGAAATCGAAGGAAGACTGACTGGGGCCTCTATAAGGAGTGCCTCAGCCTGGCGTCTGTAGATACATAACCCAATATTCAAACACCCGACGAACATGAAGTAGCTGCCACTCACCTTCGAGTGGTAATCATGGATGCTTTTGAGGAGGGCTGCCCTCTTAAAAAGAGAGCACATATTAGAGAGGTACCCTGGTGGAACAAAGACCTGGGTCGTCTCAAAGCCGTGGCCAGGAAGGCCTTCAACGGTGCTAAGGAAATGGCAGTTGGGATGCCTACTGACAAGCACTGACTGAATACAACAGGGAACTGACGAAGTCCAAGAGGACGACATGGAGATCCTACTGTGAGGGGATTACCTGAAATATCCCCCACAGCTAGACTCCACAAAGTACTCGCAAAGGACCACTCAAACGGTAATGGCCTTATTAAAAGACAAGATGGGAGTTACGTGGAGAGTCTCAAGGAAAGTCTGGGTGTTATGCTGCAGACACATTTTCCAGGCTCGACCACACGTGACGGCCAATCAACCATCCAGGGCACACACCTTGTGGCGCAAGCGAACAATGAGAGCGTAAGACTGGCAGGCAAAACCTTCACGGAAAGGAAGATCGCATGGGCAATTAACAGTTTTAAGCCCTTCAAGGCGCCACGGCCAGATGGAATTTTACCTGCTCTACTGCAGCAGGGACTGGATTATATCGGCCCCATCCTGCAGGAGATATACAAAGCCAACTTTAAACTGGGCATCGTTCCCAATGAATGGTAAAAGGCAAGGGTGATTTTCATCCCAACGGCGGGGCGCAGACTCTCAGACGAGGCCAAGTTGTACCGCCCAATCAGCCTAACACCATTCTTCCTGAAAGCTATGAAAAAAATTGTGGACAACCACATCAGAAGTGGGGCCCTAAGGGCGACCCCGTTTCACAGGCATCAATACGCCTATCAACCCGGGAAATCTACCGTAGATGCTCTCGATGGCCTAGTCACAAACATCGAGGCCTCGCTAGAGCAGAAGGAGGTTGCGTTGGGCATTTTCGTGAATATCGAGGGGGCGTTTGACAATACCACTATCGGTTCCATTGAAGTAGACATCCCTACCATAAGATGGATAAAGTCAGTGCTGGTAAACCGCAGAAGCACCGGCAGTATTGGTGAAGAGTCGGAAACGGTCACAACAGTAAAGGGGTGCTCC
>JARJEB010011588.1:0-10816 GCA_030264535.1 Liometoxenus newtonarum | reverse complement strand
ATGACCTATAATTGACTCGTGTCAAGCTTATTATTCGTGAGTGGTGATAATGTAAGTCATATGTGCCTGCACAGACACATAATAATCGCTGTTTTACGTGGTCGTCGCGGATAAATACTTTTATCCGGGACGACCAAGTAAAACAAACATTATTAGGTGTGTGTTCAGGCACATATGACTCACATTAACCACGCGCGAATAATGAGCTTGACAAGCGTGAATAAATTATACTTTATTCAACAGGAGATTTTACTTTACGTCAAGCACAGCACTACCTGGCATTGAATAAAGAAATGTCACACACGGACTGACATCTAAAACGTCATCTGTTGAACTGGAGCTGCGTTCGGATATTCAAACAGAGTTGGAGTGTACCTGGAGTAGTGTTTGAGTGTATAAAGAATGCTGCGTTCACACTTTTTGGACTTGCCTAACGACTGAAGTAGTGTTTGAGTGTATAAAGAATGTTCCGTTTACCCTTTTTGGACTTGCCGAACGACTAAAGAGCGTTTAGAGTGAAAAGAGTCAATAGAAAATATCCGAACGTAGCTTGAAATATCTCAAAAATTGTCTGGCAAACAAACGTCACGGTCACGCGATGCACATTCGTGTATGTTGTTTCGTGTTTATTGGCTGTGTGTGCTTCGTTTCGTTTAGTTGAAAAATGAATCAAGTTGAAGAAATCCTAATCCACTGTACGCCACCTGAAATCATACAGGCAGCAAAATCTGCATCAGAAAATTTGCTGCCGCATAAATTCAAATAAGTTATATTTGAATGCATATGATGCATTTAAGAAGTGTAAGATGGAAAAACAAACTAATTCTTCATCCGTGGTTGTGTTTGTGTTTGTGGATTGGTAGTTTTCAAGCAAAAAAAGCCAGCACATTTACATTAAAGAGAGTGTATTAAATAACAGCTTTTCAGGTTGACGGTTGTGAAATACTGTTCGTCAAGCAAATGTCTTCACACCGCAAGTTGAATTCCATGGTTGAAATTATAAGTTTAGTATAAAAATTACATTTTGTCGTAGCGGATAAAGTATAGTATTCAATTCGTGCATATAGGCTTTTAAATGCTCGTGCCGTTACTCCGCTCGGCTTCGCCTCGCTACGTAACCACGCCCTCGCGTATAATAGCTTCTATATGCACTCATCGAATAATATACTATTAATGTTTCCTTTTATTATTTTAATTCTTATATATTGAAATTAATAGATATTAAACTCAGCGAACCAAAAAACAAAAGTTGAAGCAATATTTTCGATTCTTGATTTTATTACAAATTAATATAGGTAAGTATACAGGGTGATTTATTTAAGAAGTCCATTAAAAGTTTTCGGACTTCCCATTGTGGTAAAATTCTGAAAAAATTAGGATAGGCCTTAATCGGCCGGAACTCTTAACGTAAATTATTTTCAGATTAATTGCACTTCCGGTTATACCGGAAGTCGACACCAACTTCGTTATTTCAAATGGAACACCCCATATATTGTTACATTTTTTAAAAGAGCTCTCCAAGACCTTTCAAACAAATGTGGTATATCTTTTGGATAGTTTACTTGTTATTTCCGGTTTAATAAATAAAAGTGCGAAAACATGTCCATCTAGAAAAATTATATCATTGGTTTGGCTTATCCGAATGAAATGAATTTTTTATTGTTTTAATTTACGTTAAGAGTTCCGGTCGATTAAGGCCTATCCTAATTTTTTCAGAATTTTACCACTATGGGAAGTCCGAAAACTTTTAATGAACTTCTTAAATAAATCACCCTGTATAATTATCGAGAACGTCTTATAAAATATGAAGGCAACTCTTGGCTTTCGATTTTACCCGATATATCTTATTAACCATAAAATTGTGAATCTACATATAGGAAATGTTCTGATAATCACACAAATTGCGAAATTAAAATTAAGCTGCTTAACATTTTTCATTAAAATCTTATTTTATTAAACGCTCTGAGGTCGGATGTAAAGTTGTAAAGATCTTTTTAAAAGGAATAAATCCAATAAATAAATCTGAATTTGATCAAATCCGGTGAAAACTGGAATTAGTACCTTGGGGGTATTAATTTATGCGAAAATTTCTCACTCACACCACACGCAAATCGTTTGACAGCTCCAGCAATAATCTCACTTTGCCTCTAAGGAATTTAGTAAAATATTCATTTTGCAACTTTTTCTTTCTTGAAAATAAAAACTTAACAATTATGTTTTGAAGTTTTTTCTTTTTTATTAAAATATGTATTTTCAAAATTTAGCAATTATGATCAAGAATTTCTTGAAAAATGTAGTTGATTTAAATCTTATTGCTTTGGTTTGAAGATGTAAGAATTCTTTAAAATCAAGAATCTCGTAAAATCCTTCTTGAATTTTGCAACTATGATAAAGAACTTCTTGAAAAATGTCGTTGATTAAAATCTTGTTTTGACTTGAAGATGTAAACCGGGTTCTTGCCTTGATTTCGTCTTGAATTGTAGTGAAAATAAAGGTAAGAATTCTTTAAAATCAAGAATTTCGTAAAATCCTTCTTAAATTTTGCAACTATGATCAAGAATTTCTTAAAAATCTAGTTGATTTCAACCTTGTTTTGGCCTGATTCGCCTTGAATTTTAGTGAAAAATTAAGAATCTCGTAAAATTCTACACAAAAATTGAACAGATTTCTTTCATTGTTTAAATAAAGAATCTACAGTACTAAATTTTGTTACCTAATTCATATTGAAATACTTACTCGGAATAAACTGGTGAATAAAGACTTAGACTGAAGTTAGAAAAGCTGATCACAGCAAGTCAAGCAAGTGAAGCATTAAATGAACTTGGAAATCTTCATATTGTTAGTGTTAGAACTTGAGTTATCTTTGAATCTGACTATTGCCCGAAAGCTGATCAAATGCACGGCTTTCTGAGCAACAATCAAAATAAAAATCAACTCATCCTGATGACATTCCTCGATCGAAATTAGCCATTTCTTCTGAACTTAACTGATACAACTGATTCACTATATTTAAAGCGCAATTATGTACTTATATAAATTTCGTTGTTTTTTATTCACTTTCAAATTATCCATTCCGTTTTGTAGTTTTAATGGCGGAAGCGTCGGGTCTTCACTCATCACTCTTCATGCAGCTTGCAACAATGTTAGCGTCTCTTCGGTGATTCGACACACAACTCCAAATTTCCCAAATGAAACTAGAAACACAACTTATATAATCCGTTAATTTTTCAAAGAAAACAAATTTTATTCGGTTTGTATAAATGATGATCATGTCGATTTCTCAGTTCGAGGTTGGAATGTTTGATGTAGCAATGAAACCGTGAAACTGCAAGTCTTAACTTAACTCCGAGATTTTCCACAGCACGCAGTTTTGAAGCTGTCATGTCATGTTGTGTTGTGAGATTTTATAAGGGTATATCTATCCTATATCGCCTTGCTTAAAAATATATATAACAACACACCGGGAACGTTAAAGTTTGGCGTCAATCATAATTATATTGCGGACTTCTTGGAGTTGGAGTTCGGATGCGCTTTCGTTCCAATTCCAATGCTTTAAGTCTCATGATTTTATAATGTACACATAACTAGAACATTTCTAAACTAATACTTTCAATTAGAAATTGACCCAACATGTTCAAATAATTTCAAAACTTTCCTAACGATCTCCAATCACTTCAAAACGCGCATCACAACATTCCAAAAATCGAAAACAGAAATTAAAGCGCAAAATAATCGTTTTTAACACAAAAACACACACACACACACACACACACGATGAAGATCACAATAACACAAAATAACTGATGATTGTATTAGTTCTTCAGATGTTGATGGTAAGCTTAAAAAAAACGTGAAAGCGCAAACATAACAAAATAATGTTTTTTTTCTTCTGAATTTGAATGATTCTGGACTTGGACTGGTTCCAATAACATCAATGTGGATGTGCAGATATAATAATTTGGTTTTGGTGCAGAACTTGCGTGCTGGTGCTGGTGGTGATTGCTTACTTTTATTATTCCTTTCCTTCTGCTGATAATATGATAACAGCAGACTATGCGCCGGAAATCTCTGGATTCGAGCGTTCTTGCGCGTTCCGTTTGCCGTTAGCGCTTGTTGGATAATGGTAATCGGTGGTACAGAGCCCTTTTGATGTTAACTTTGTATACCCTTCTCGCCAGTCCTACCCCTGGACATTTCACCGATACGCTCCGCCTATCAACACCTACATCAAAATGGAGAATTGCACTTAAATTATTAATTAGGAAATCAGTCTGATGTCAAAACACTTGCTGACAGATTGGTAGAGTTACGAATCGCGCGCGCCGAATATTTCTATTTTGTTTCACTAATTTCCGATTCAGACGTTTTCCCAGACCAGACTATACCTAAATCACGAAGCAAATAAGGGTACATTTTAAAGTGGGGGCAAGTATTATCCTACCCCAGCACCTAGCAGAAAAGATTAAGGTCGCATTATATTATTTTGTATTTTTTATTTCTTTCTTTTGATTTGATGTCGCATCACATTTTTTGCGTTTCACGGTTCGGTTTGACCGTTTTGACTGTCATAATGCTTCTAAACATATTTTGATATTTTTACATATACTTAGCAATAACGATAAACGATTTTTGCCTAAATACCTAAATTTATACCAAACGAAATAACATTTGGAGAAGAAGATGGAAGGATGAATAGCAGCGAGTAGACAATAAAATTGCTTTGTCATTATAACAAATTCATTGAAGTGTTTGAGGTGTTTGTAAATGAACATATGAGTGAATGAAATATTTCGAATCATATTCATCGGCATCGCGCGATGTCATCTTCAAATAATCGATTTTATAGTAAAAACGACCCTAAAAATAAGCTTTTTCTTTAAAAAAAAGGAAATTTTCGTTTTTGAATTGCACCCTTACATCGTATTACCCTCATCATTCAATTTTTATTTTTATGTGCCTTAACGGCAGTTGGCACGATCCGGCAAATCTTACAATTAGGCCAATAAAAAAATGTGAAACGGGCCCTGGATTTTAATTTAAGGTATCAAATTATAAAGTGAAAAAAACGGAACAATGATACCTAAAATTGAAAAAAAAAGAAATCAGGCGTAACAAATAATTTAATTTGAAGTATCCGAGTAAAAATCTTGATTTTATCTTTAATTAAATTATCAAAACAAGGCAAGACCATCAAGATAAACTAAAAATCATTGTTTTATGTTCGTTGATAAGATTAGATGTACTTAGATATTTCGTTTCTGGGTAAACGTTGAAAGCATCTGCATCACGTGACAATTGTTAGACAAACCGTTAGACAAACTAAATATTTTCTAGCCTTCGACGGCTTTTGCATCAACGTCAGCGGTCTGATGCAGCAGCAACTGCATCAGCCGCAGCAAACTGATCAAAAGGGTGCATTAGAGGGTAAAGCGCAAAGTCTCAGATTCCATTATGCTACCCCATTCATACAAAAGCATCCCCAAAAAAAAAATAAACCATTCGATCCGGTTTTTTTATGCTTAGATCTACGGCACGGTACACCTTTAAAACAAGAATTGGCGAGAGGGGTATATAGAGGTTATAAACCCAGGTGCGATTCATCTAAGGATGTAAGTGCGCATATTGCACATGTACATACATGAATGATGTACATGAAACGAATCTAACAAACGAAACTGAACTAAACGAATTGAAATCGCACGGGGTACCGAGAAATAGTCTCGCGAACAAAGATCACAATCAACTTGAAATGGGTTGTGTAACGCTTACTGACACTCAGCAGCAATGGTAGCTAGCAAACTCATTGCCATAGGCATAGAATATTGAAAATGTAAGGACAAGGACATGGAGGAAGGATAGGGATAGGGATAGCAAACATCAACATCAAAATCATTTACAGTAACGGATTTATTCAGACTTGTGGTCTTTTATATTAAACATTTAACAATCAAAACTGTTTTTAGATAATTATAATTTTCTATTTATTAATAAATATTTGTCTGTGTAAGTGCTGCAATACAATACGTAATATGATTTTTACATTTTAATTTTGTGCCAAATTCAGGGGTGCGTTCAGTAGTAGACAAACAGTTGCTTAACCAAACTCAACTGCTCTTATTCTAAAAGCGCTCCGGAGTTTTACACAAAAGTCTAACAAATTTGTTGTATGCCTAACCAAAGTTAAAAAGACTTATAACCAAAATTTACAATATTATGCTATATATTCTTTAAAATCTACACTATTGCTTCATATAGGTCAATATTTAAATTTTGCATCAAATTCCTGGGTGCGTTCAGAACGAGACGAACATTTCCATAACCAAACTTTATTTCTATTATTCTGAACGCTCTCCTGAGTTTTGCCCAGGCCTAAATTGAGTATAATCAACTAAATTTAACGTATATCTAACCAATCTTAAGCAAACTTATAACCAAATCTTTGCTAAAAATTCATTTATTGGCTTAACTATTGCCAAAAAGGAATTTTATGAGTTGGAAATGAAATAAATAATTTTAACTTCAAATAAATCCTAATAATAGAATATTATTATTTATATAAAGCAGCACAATATCAAATTGTGAAGGAATTTCTATATATTCTAATTTTCATCAGAATTGTGATGAGATTTAAGAACGAATTTGTGCTCACTGAAATGGAATAGGTTATTTTTAGAAAGACGCAAAGTCTCGAGTAAGGAGTATATCCAGTATCGACTTTTAAATGAAGTTAAGATACAGTTAGACGCATTAAAAATGTGCATGGAATTTGAGTAAATCCGTCTCTGTCAGCGATATAAAATTTCGATACCCCCAAACGCAAAAATCGTCAACGCTTTAACTTTAACAAAACGAGGCAACGAAAGAGAGAGTTGTGTTCCAGTGTTCCTATATTCACATTATTAGATGATACAAGCAGAACAAAACGAAAGTACACCCTTAGAGACACTCTTCCTGGTACGATTGGTACACACACGAATTCGTTAATCCACTCACACCTGTCAAATTTTCACCGCAACTCCTAAAAGCAGAAGCTGGCTTTTAACCTACATTTAAAAAAAGTTCAAAATAAACTAGAAACCTTTAACTATCGCTGATCGCTTGAAATAAATGACCTAATAAGCTAGTCAATGAAACAATATACAGTCGGTTCAATTACCTACTCTTGCAAATTTAAAATTCGTTAAGTAAACATAAATTTAATTTGTTTGGCATTGATAAAAAAAATAATACAAGCTTTTTGCATACTTGTGGAGTTCTAACGTTCTAAAAGTTAAGTAAATAGAACTATCGGTATCGCTAACATTATTTATTCTAATCATAATTAACACATAATTATTGCTAGGAGAAATAGGTAAATCTCGTGCAGTGGCGTACCTAAAAATTTACCATGGACTGGGCTTTGGCCATTTTGTTTGGGAAAAGAAATATACAATTTTGCAAGTATAAAGTAAACATAGATAATTTTTAAATAATTTATATTTTGAATTGTACATATACAACCCATTGCGGGGTACGCCACTGATCTAGTATATGGTGTTATTGCTGTTGCATGAAACTATTTTATGTGTTGTCTTCGCTTTGATTTGTTATAAGACCATAAAATACACGATAAACCATAATTCGAATCCGACCTTGAAAATATAAATAAATTATCAACTTGATCGTCGGCAGTCTTTTCACAGTCAAAAGTCACAGTAAGAAAGACAAAGTTATATAATTTTATTCTTTCTTGTGTACGTGTTGTGCAGTAGAATCTACGTGATGAAGGAGAAACTGGAAAAACAAGGTGATTACGATTACATTTTTATTGAAACATTTCAAATCGAATTAGATAATAATTAAGACTAAGTTCAGTTGTTCTTAAAGTTTGCGGTTATAAGTTTGGTTAGGATATACTTAGGTTAAATTTGGTTAGGTGTGGATATTCTATTATCAGGATTTATTTGAAGTTAAAATTATTTATTTAATTTCCAACTCATAAAATTCCTTTTTGGCAATAGTTAAGCCAATAAATGAATTTTTAGCAAAGATTTGGTTATAAGTTTGCTTAAGATTGGTTAGGTATACGTTAAATTTAGTAGATTATACTCAATTTAGACCTGAGCAAAACTCAGGAGAGCGTTCAGAATAATAGAAATAAAGTTTGGTTATGAAACTGTTCGTCACGTTCTGAACGCACCCCTGAATTTGACGCAAAATTTAAATATTGACCTATATGAAGTAATAGTGTAGATTCTAAAGAATATATATATATATATATATATATATATATATATATAGTATAATATTTTAAATTGTGTTTATAAGTCTTTTTAAGTTTGGTTAGGTATACAACAAATTTGTTAAACTTTTGAGTAAAACTCCGGAGCACTTTTAGAATAAGAGCAGTTTAGTTTGGTTAAGCAACTGTTTGTCTACTACTGAACGCACCCCTGAATTTGGCACAAAATTAAAATGTAAAAATCATATTGCATATTGCACTGCAATTGCAAGTACATACACTAATATAAACTATATAATTTTCTGACAGCTGTCAACAAACAAAAAGTCCGAAAATGGAGTGCCATGTAGGTGTATGCACGCGGCGTAATTGAAATTGAGGAATTTATAATTTGGTATTTCACAGGTCGCCGGCAAATGCATATGAGGCATGAGATGTGCACAAACACGCGAAATGTCAATCGAAACTGGCCGGCACGTTTAAATTTCATTTATACTTTATAAATATGCATGAGTTGCATTAAATTATTTATGAATGATTTCGCATTGGGTTAAAAGCAAAGCATGTTGCTGTCAAAGGATGAAGTGACAGTTAATTGATTCAATAAAGGTATATCCAATCCGAGAAACTGTTCCCTGTTCCCGTTCCGTTCCCTGTTCCCTGTTTCTGCCACTGGATGCCACGACCAGCCAACAGGCAACACTGACTGCGTTTTACTGGTTTTGAAAGCTTTCGTATATTATCCAAAGTTTCCAATCCCATCAATCCATTGTTCCACGATTTCTATTTTCGTCCCTCTCACATATATGTACCTCCTTTTTCAATTTGGTACATTCTTTTTTTATTCGTTTGAATAAAAAACTTTCAGCAAAACACAAAGTTCGAAATTTAAATAAAAAAACATTATTTCCTAAAACACAACAAAATTCAATAAAGGAGGATTTCCAACCAGCCGACAAAACTGTGTTATAAATATTTTCAAAACTTGAGAAATATTTGATTGCTGCATTTTAAGCAAACAATGAGTCGCCGGGATTTTGATTTCTTTCATCTGCATGCAACCAAAAATCTGCGATTTCTATTTTTGTCGGACCGTGTCCCCTGTCCCTCCCTCATATATGTAGCTCTTTTTTCAATTTGGTACATTCTTTTTTGATTCGTTTGAATAAAAACCATCAGCTAAACACAAAAGTTCGAAATTTAAATTAAAAAAAAAACATTATTTCCAAAAACACAACAAAATTCAAACAACAAATAAAGACGGATTTCCACCAAACCGATAAAACTGAGTTATAAATATTTTCAAAATATTTTATTGATACATTTTAAGCAAAAATTGATAGGCAGGGACTTTGATTTCTTCCATCTGCAACCAAAAATCAACGATTTCTATTTAACATTTTCGTCTGTCCGTGTCTTCTGTCCCTCTCACAAGTATGTACCTCTTTTTTCAATTTGGTACAATCTTTTATTCGTTTTAATACAAACTATCAGCCAAAGTTCGAAATTTATTAATTTAAGAAAACATTATATCCTAAAACACAACAAAATTCAATAAAGGCGGATTTCCAAGAAACCGATAAAAGTGAGTTATAAATATGTACTTTTAAAATTTCAGAATTATTTGATTGTTGCATTTTAAGCAAAAAATGATCATACACCGGTGCATTGATTTCTTTCACCAGCAACCAAAAATTTTCAAAATGACTTAAAGTTGCTATTTTTACAAACTCAAAGTTTCGGTTTTGCCCGTTTGGTGGATATCCGGCTTTACTTACTCAAAACTAGTTGTCGTTGAACGTGAAAAGCTTATTACGTATTAACTAGCTACCTAATAACTAACATTATGTTTTATACTTTTTGGGTTGTGGGGGAATTTTAGAAATTATAGGTTTTAAATTTCAGTGTAAACTTCCACGCAATTTATATACCTAATTTTATTTTTCAGTTGTGACAGTTTACATCGTTTCATTGTTGGCATTGCACTTACCACTTTACTTACTAAGCTCAAATAAACTTAAATATTAAAAAAAATCCTTTATCGTAAAACAATGTGCTTCATGGTGACTTTTACTCTAATTAAGTCCAAGTATAAGCGCAAAATGAGTATACCGTGTGTGGTACTTCAAAGTGTTACATGGGAATTTACATGGGAAAATTAATAATGTTGATGGTTGCTCTCCGGAAGATCGTATTACGTTGATTTTTTTGCACAATATTTCTCATTGGCATCCCAAACGAATTTTTTCAATTGTAAAAATCAAAATGAAATTTTAATTAAAAGTGCGTTTAAACGTCCCGCGTGTAAGTTTCATTTGCATATGCAACCCAATATACACTTAAATTCACTTTTATAATTCTGATCTTTAATTATAAAATCAAGTACAAAATACAAAATTTTAAATCTAGGTTAGTTTGAAAACAAAGTTACGTATATTGGGTTGCATACCCAACGGAAAATCTTACACGCGGGACGTTTAAACGCACTTTTAATTGAAATTTCATTTTGATCTTTACAATTGAAAAAATTCGTTTGGGATGCCAATTTTCGCAGAGAATGTGGTTAATAGGTTGACAAATATTGTGCAAAAAAAA